>CM016723.1:1912988-2153358 GCA_005771605.1 Scutellaria baicalensis | reverse complement strand
TGAAATGAAAAATTAAGGTTTTGATTATATATAGTGTATCCGGGTCGGGTTGGGGGCACGGATCCTAAGATCCGTACCCCGGGGGCATCCAAGTCCTACTCCTTATTTTTGCTAATGTCATTAATAATATTGTTTCAGAGTTTAAACACAACTAGTAGTGTACATATGCGTTGCACAGTGTGTTATATATAATTATTAAAAAAATATAATAACATATAAAATGTAATGATTATTATTTAACAAAAATATATTGATACTTTTTTAATTTGTATTAGTATAAGCTAGGTATTTTAATTTTAAATTTATACCATTATAAATAATTATATTAAAAAATATTAGAAATTTGAAATATATAAAGTAATATATTAATTTATGGATTAAAAAAACAAATAAAAAAAAATTGTATCAGAACATTACATGGGTAGTGAAATTTTAAAAAATAAATTTAATATTGAAAAATAAGTTATATGTATTAGAAACGTTATGATTTAATATTGAGATAAATAAATTTATATTTTATTGGCATTTATAATTATAAATACACACGTATTTTAATATATTTTTTTGGTTCAACGCCTCATATAACTTATTTATTTTAAATCAAATAAAAAATTATATCAACTTATCAAATACATGAAAATCTCTCTTGCTATCTATTTAAATGAAACAATTCAAAATTGGACTTAATCTACACATCTTGAATAAAAAATTATGAATAATAATTATAAGATTAATGAGTCAATATATCAGGGACTAAGAATGATGAAATTTTAATTTGTGAAAAACCAGAAAAATTACCTCTGTCCAATTTCTTATGCCGCCTCAATTAATCAAATATAAATATAAATAAAATTTGACAACAAATAAATATAAAATAAGAAAGATAAAATAAAATATTTGTATATTTCAAATGAATAAGTTGGTTAACTTGCAATAATAATTTAATCTAATTTTTTCTATTTGATATGTTTTATATGTGTAATCTATTAGGTACACCTATAATATTTTTTTATTTCTATATTTTAATATCAATTTACAGTAAATTAATACTATATATCATAAAAACGTTTAAAAAAAATCATTGAAGCCCACACACATACATTTCCATATTTCAGTTTGATAAATTTTATATGAATATTAAATTTAAGATCATTAAATAATGATTGATTTTATATATTATATATTTAAAATTGATTTAAAATAGGGTAAATTATAAAAAAACAACCCCAACTATCGACTTTTTTAAAATTGCAACCTAATCTGTTTTTTTTTTTATTTTAAGATTGTCACCCAGTCATTCTGTGATTTTGATTTTTTTCACTTTGCAACCAAAACTTTAATTTTTTGTCTCATAGCAAATCATGATTTTTTTTTCGATTCACACATTTATGTTATATATATGAGTGTGACATTTATGTTATATGAGTGTGATCGATATTTATAAAATAAATATCAAGGAAATATTGGTCAAAATTGGTGAAATATATGTAACATCGGTAAAAAAATTGATGGAATATCAATAAATATCGAGAAAATATCGGAATATATTGATAAATATAGAAAAAAATAAAAATAAATATATGTACCCGTATTTCCATCGATATCGATATTTTCACAATATTTCCTTGAATTTAAGTAACCTATATTTTCACCGTAATCGAAATTTTCATTCTTGGTTGCAATCTGATAAAAACACAAAGGTCAGGTTGCAATTAGATAAAAAAAAAAAACAAAGTTTAGGCTGCAAAGTGAACAAATTAATCTCCATTTCGCTGGAAAATTTGCAATCGACAAAACCACAGAAAGACTGGGTGGCAATCTAAAAAAAAAATATTAGGTTGCAATTTGAAAAAAAGTCGATAGGTGGAGTTGTTTTTTGTAATTTACATTTAAAATAAGTACTTACAAATAAGATGAGAGATAATAAATATATAATCTCTATTCAATAAATTGAGTATCATAACTGATTTCTTAAATTAAATACTTATTTATTTGTATTGAATTTCTTAAAATACAATAAATAAGTTTATTTATTTTTATTTGTATTGAGTTTCTTAAAATACAATAAATATGTTTATTTGTATTTATTTATATTGAGTTTCTTACAATAAATACAATATGAAAGCAATTAATAGGTTTCTTAAAAATAGTAATTATTTAATAGGTAGATAATTTATTGCAGTTATTTTTGACAGAATATCCTGCTTATATATATATATATATATATATATATTTCAAAGTACATTATTTTTATTTAATACATGACATTACCGAACTAATGTTTGCACATTTTGGTTTTTTTTTTTTGTCAATTTGAAATGTTGGACAAAAACAATAATTCAAGTTTGAAACCAAAGATTTTATGTAAAAAAGATAATACAACATTAGCAAGCACTTGTAACTTACATATTTATTTTTGTCCAAGCAATTATTTTTTTATAATACCCTTTAAAATTTCTAAACAAACACAAAATTATCAAATTGCATGTCTTATCATTATCTAATGTCAAATATGTTTCAATCTCACATATCTTAAGGTATTTTTAACACCTATTTTTGGTAATGTCATTAGCAATATGTTTCATAGTTTAAATTACAATTTTAAAGTACATTATTTTATTTCATGTCTAACATTACCAAATTCTAATATTTATATGTTATTTTTTTCTTGAATCCTCTAAATAATTTTTTCTCTAAATGTTTTTATTTTTTTGAGTTTGAACTACTTGAATGTTCTTTTGTAAAATATTATTAGCACCTTCAAATATCTTTTATTTATTTATTTTAATTCCTTAAAAAGTAGTAGCAGAATTATTCTTCAAATTTTGTTTTTTTTTTTTTTTTGAATTTGAAATGTTGGACAAAAACAATTATTCAAGCTTGACACCAAAGATTTCATGTAAAACAAAAAAGAAAAACTAATACAACATTAACAAACATTTGTAACTTACATATTTAATTTTTCCAAGCATTATTATTGTAGGGTAGTGGGGTGTGTATTTAATTGATATTAATATTTTGATATTTTATAAATAAAATGATTTTTAAGGAATGACACTTGGCAACATTGTAAAGTGTCACTTGTCAAACACTTGAAGGTGACACTTGACAATATTGTAAAGTGTCACTTGTCAAACACTTGAGGGTGCAAAAGTAACATAAGGCATGGATAACAGAATGTTGCTATTACACTAGTGCAAGGCATGTTATCTTAGTCCGGCAACAAAAGTGGTCGAAAAAAAAAGACAGTTTGGATGAAAATGATATTAAGCCATACGTATAGAGTATTTATAAAATACACGGATGTGTGTATAGAATAAGCAATTTATTTCATCGTAAAACCTCATATGAGACTGTTTCATATGATATCTTGAGTGAGACGGAGCTTTATATAGCTTATGTAAGACCAATATTGGCTCTGTTAAATAAGTTGGAGCTGGCCCGTTTTCATTGAACTATTTGAACTTCGTTTTGAATAAGGTTTCATGTGAGACCCTTCTCTTTATTCATATTAGCAACCCAGTTGCAGAAGGACACAATTGCAACGGACTTTATTGAAAAAGGAAGTCAATCCAATCACCATAGTCCAATATAAGAGAAGATCTGCAGAAGCATTGCTCGTTCCATATATATATAGCTCGTGTTACCAGCCAGCTCCGACTAAGTCTGGTTCTGAACAATCAGAAGACCATGAAGACAATACTATTGACATGCATGATCTTGTACATGATCAGAGTCAATCAATCATGGGTGTTGATTAGAGATGAAAGCCAACAATGATAAAATAGGTGAGGTAAATTGGAATAACTATCAAACTTTTCAGTTATCAATAGAATTTTTTGATTATCAATAACACTTTTCAGTTATCCTCATAAAAAAAAATTCAACGATGTTATACCACATCCTACATGGATGCTTCGATACTACAATGCCGCTTTCACTTCAAATTTACCATCGAGTCTATTGTAATGGTTGATGTTCTTGTTTTTCATATTTATTATAAGACCTAGAGAAACAAAAGAAAACTCATGAATAGGACAGAAGAAAAGATGGACAAATAATTGCAACGACTTACTTTAAAAAAAAGTCAATCCGTTGAAAATAAGGAATTGTCTCAGAAGAAGAGAGAATTACAATCGCAATAAAATTAAGAATGCAAATGGTGGAGTGAATGAAATTATAAAATATGTGGCCTATTTATCGAAGTTGAAAATGTGTGGTTTCTTCCTAATATAACACACGGCTTATGGATTGAAATTTTATCTTTTCATATTATAATAGTGAATTTCATAATTAGACACATAGCTTCATTTGAGAGAGGCAATTTTGTTTTGGGCCCAACTTTTTTATTTTATTTTACTTTTGAGCTCAAAATATATTACTTAATGCAAGTTTGATGTACGAGTATTAGAACGTGCGTTGCACACGGATGATATATTATTTAAATCAAAAATATTATATTAATATTTGCATTAAATAATATTTTTTTTATAAGGATATACAATCTATATTTAAATTAAATTCAAAAAAGTCCACAGTAGATTAGAGTATTACTCATAATAGAACTCTATATGATTTTGGTTTTGAATTCTAATACAAAATTATTTAAATATGAAAATCATAAATTACTATTATAACCTTAAATAAAATCTTTAATACGGATATATTAGACATTCCATATTTTGTAAGAAATATTCATACTTTTATATAGGTAATGGAAAAAATTCATTTTACGTCCACTTAAGACGCTACTGACCGTTTTTGGTCCACCAATTTTCAGGGTTTCAAATTTAGTCCATTTAATTTTGAAATCGCTCAATTTGTGTCCTTTGGGAGGCGAAAATTGATATGCCGGCTAGTTTGCCGGCGATTGCATCTCAATCACCCCCAAATTTTTTTTTCAGGCTGTGTTCAGCTGATGTGTCATTTTGGAGCACATGTGGCAACACCATTTAATTTCCATATAGATCTAATAATAATTAATAAAGGAAAAACATTTAAAAAATGAAAAAATGAAAATCTGCTCTTCTTCCCGCTGTCGCCGGCAGCCGCCACTCGCACCCATCGCTCTCACCGGTAGATCTGGAAGACTATGGAGACGAGACTATGGACACGAAGACTATGGAAGAAGGCGAGACATGGAGACGAAGACTGTGGAAGAAGACGAGACATGGAGAAGACAGATCTGTCCTCGCTCCCATCGCCGCCGCAGAATCTGCTCCACCACCGTTCTGGCAGCGTCGTCGGCCCCTGGCGGCGGTGTCCGCCATTAGAGCTCTGCTCCAGTGAGTCGAAACCCTCCTCGTCGAAGCAATGGCCACATCTGCTGACAATTTGATCGGCCTTTTTCTCTCCAGAATCGTCATCTTCTTCTTCAGATTGTTGTATATTTGGAGACCCTTTATCCCTGAAGATTTATTGCTCTGTTTGTTAATTCGAGGCATAGTGTTCTCCGTCGACGGCTCCATCGCCGACAGTGGTGGTGGTTGGTGGAGGAGGTGACGGGGCTGGGGGAGGTGGTGGCTGGGGTAGATTAAATAAATTTGATTTAATTCAGGGACCTCTTTGCAATTAGTATATTTTCTTTTTATTTTTTCATTTTTTTGATAGCTCAGATAAAGGGGATTGGTCTATTTTATGTCACATCTGCTCCGGGCACCCACATAAACTAAAATAAGCCACATCGGCAACTCCGACCAGCCACATTATCCCCAAAAATGGGGGCAATGGACACAAATTGGTCGAATTTAAAATTAAAAGGACTAAAATTGAAACCCTAAAAATAAAAGGAAGAAAATCGGACAGTAGTTTCTTAAGTGGACCTAAAATGAATTTTTCCCTTAATAGATATAGGTTCTTGCCACATCGTAGTTTAAACCAAAAAAATAAATTGGGAAAGGTTCCACTATATTTATTTTTTTATTTGATAACTACTATTTAGAATCTAACGGACTTTAGCACAAGTGGATTTATTAAATATTAGCAACCAACAACTCTTGTCTTGCAAAGAAATTTCGTCAATTAAGGACAAAGACTTGTTTTATTTAAAAAGCAAGTCAATAATCCAATCACCTTCCTCCCATTTACCTTCACCACCACAGCATAAATTATAGGGATAATAAAGATACCAATTATTGAGCCTTTTGCTAAGAATCGCAATCCTTCTTTCTGCATAAACAAAATTTTCATAATCTTCTTTGATTTCAATAATTGAAATTTCTAGAGTTCCTCTTTGATCCAACTATTTCAACATTATCATGGCAGAGGCATTTCTTCAAGTTCTGATAGAGAATTTAACTTCTCTGATTCAAGAAGAGATTGGAATGATTTTGGGAGTCGACATGGGAGATTGGAATGATTTACGGGAATGAATTACTCTATTCCAGAAATAGATTTATACTTATTTCTTAAGTAAACATGCATGTTAGCAGATTTTTATTCTCTCAAATAATAGATATGTGTTCATTTCTTAAGAAAATGTCATGTGAATAAAAAAAGATATTAACTTAAATATCAATTTTTGAATCATGATTAAAACTGATATGGTCATTAAGTCTAATTACTACATAAAATTTATAATTTATTAATAATTTTTTCCCAAATAAAATTATACTTAATACTATAAGATATCAAATTTACCTAATATATCAAAACATAATGCAAAATTTATTTTAATGCATTCGTATACGTATATATGCTAAATATTTTAGGAATTCAATTACCATAACATTTCATACTATATAAATATATACATATATAGATAGTAATATATATTTGAGATAATAATTGAGATTTTTTTCCCCATATTTAGGATGGGTATTTGGGTGGGAAAAACATTCTAAAAAATAGATTAACAATGTTCTTGTTTTTATATATATAAACATATATATACTTTGAATAATTATTTATTAAAAACTAATTTTATTACAATAAACCATGAATAAATACATATATTAGAAAAGAAAACATATATATAAAGTGATAATACATATATATATATATTATATTTATGATATGATTTATATATTATATATATGACATGATTAATTGATATTAATAATTAAAGTTGACTTTTTGTATTGACAAATATGTTAAAAGGTCATTTTTCCATAAAATTTTCTTAGATATATATATATATATATCATATATGATTTACAGAAAAATCAAACATAATTAATTAATCAAAGATCAATTAATAGACATAAAAATACCAATTAATCAAAGATTAATTGATTATAATTACTTACAAATTTAAAAATTAGTGCGTAATAGTGGAATCACACGAAATCATTCTATAATTAGTATGTATATTGAATTTTATCATAAAGTTTCCTTAAATATATATTTATATGTATATATCAAATATGATTTATATTTGTTAAATAAATAAATAAACATTTCTAGTTTTGACGGGAAATATGTATTTTACTTTTTTTTGGCAATGTTTGTGTTTTTATATATATAAAGATAAAGATATAGATAGATATAAATATTATAAAACCAGACATATATAGAGTATTTATAAAATAAACGAATTTATGGATAATATGGGTAATTTATATTATTCAAATTTGAGATGGATATGAGTAGTGTTATTTCGACAAGTTTAATTTGGTTTCAAGTACCTTTAAATGGATGGTACCCTACCCTTCTCCAATTTTCCTTCACAAATGTATGACCCACAACATTTTGAAACTTTTCCAAAGATAATGAAAAATGTATGACCAATTATTAAAGGCGAAAACACACCTTTAATATCAAGAACATATTTACTTCCTTCACCACAGCTTCCTCTTTGATTTCATATATTAGAATTTAACTTCTCTGATTCAAGAAGAGATTGGATTGATTTTGATTTATTTAAATCAAAAATATTATATTAATATTCACCTTAAATACTAATTTTTTATAAGGATATACAATCTATGTTTAAATTAAATTTAAAAAAAGTCCACAGTAGATTAGAGTATTACCCATAATAGAACTCTATATGATTTTGGTTTAGAATTCTAATATAAAATTATTTAAATATGAAAATCATACATTACTATTATAACCTTAAATAAAGTCTTTAATAAGAATATATTAAACATTCCATATTTTGTAACAAATATTCATACTTTTATATAGGTAATATAAATAGATATAGTTTCTTGCCACATCGTAGTTTAAACCAAAAAAATAAATTGGGAAAGGTTCCACTATATTTCAATTAATTTTTTATTTGATAATTTAGAATCTAACGGACTTTAGCACAAGTGGATTTCTTAAATATTAGCAACCAACAACTCTTGTCTTGCAAAGAAATTTCATCAAATAAGGACAAAGACTTGTTTTATTTAAAAAGCAAGTCAATAATCCAATCACCTTCCTCCCATTTACATTCACCACCACAGCATAAATTATATAATAAAGATACCAATTATTGACCCCTTTACTATCATTAACCATTTTGCTAAGAATCACAATCCTTCTTTCTGCATAAACAAACTTTTCATAAACTTCTTCTTTGATTTCAATTATTGATAAAAAAAAAAAAAGAGAGAGAGAGAGCTAGAATCACATATCTTCTTTCTGCCTGCAGAAAATTTTCTTTCAATCCTACACATCTCCATCGTATAGTTTCGATTTTGCACGTGCTCTTAAATTTCTAGAGTTCCTCTTTGATCGAACTATTTCAACGTTATCATGGCAGAGGCATTTCTTCAAGTTCTGATAGAGAATTTAACTTCTCTGATTCAAGAAGAGATTGGAATGATTTTAGGAGTCGACAAGGAAATGAAGAAGCTTTTCGATACTCTCACCGCCATCCAAATGGTGTTGGAAGATGCTGAAGATAAGCAGTTCAAAAACAAAGCTATTAAGAATTGGCTGAGCAAGCTTAATGATATCGCCTTTGAGATTGAAGATATACTCGATGACTGTCTCACTGAGGTCTCCAAACTCAAGATCCGCAAAGGTGGCATCAGATTCAACTTCGTCAAGAAAATTCTGTATAATCACAAGATCGGAAGAAGGATGAAAGAAGTTGCTGAGAAGTTGGATGCTATTGCAGCAGATCGTCACAACTTCCATTTGTGTGAAACCCAAGTTATAGTCCAGTCAAGCCAGGTTGACACGGTACGCGCGATGGGGTCTATTGTGAATGAGCCAGATCACATCTATGGAAGAGAAGAAGATAAAGAGAAGATTGTGGACGTGTTGCTCAACCAAGTTCCAAATTCTGACCACCAACTCTCTGTGCTGCCTATAATTGGTGTTGGTGGCCTTGGAAAGACCACTCTTGCTCAAATAGTCTATAATGATGAGAGGGTTAGGCGTCATTTCGACACCAAATTATGGGTTTGTGTTTCCGATAATTTTGATCTGAAACTTTTGGTTGAGGCTATAATTTCGGCTACCGGACGTGCTCCAAGTTTGAAGCATTTCGATGCTTTACAGTGCCAACTTCAACAAGTGTTGAATGGAAAGAAATACTTGTTGGTATTGGATGATGTGTGGAATGAGAATCAAGAAGCTTGGGCTAAGCTAAAGAGCATGTTGGCATGTGGATCAAAAGGGTCCTCAATTATTGTGACCACACGTTTACAAAAAGTGGGCGATATAATGAGAACACTTCCAGCTTATTGCTTGAAAGAGTTATCGGAAGAGCATTGTTGGTTGCTCTTTAAATTAAGAGCATTTGGAGAAGAAAATCATCATCCTAATCTTGAAAGTATTGGGAGACAAATAGTGAAGAAATGTGCTGGTGTTCCTTTGGCTGCTAAGGCTCTTGGAGGGGTTTTGCGATTTAAGAGAGAAGAAAGGGAATGGACTCGCATCAAAGAAAGTGAAATTTGGAATCTTCCCGAAGAAGAAGAAAATTCAATCTTACCAGTCTTGAAGTTGAGCTATCGTCATCTATCTGTTGTGTTGAAACGCTGCTTTGTTTATTGTGCTGTCTTTCCAAAGGATTTTGAAATGGAGAAACAAGATTTGATCTTTCGTTGGATGGCTCATGGATGCATTTCTTCTAAGGGAAACCGGGAAGTGGAGGATGTTGGTGATCAAGTATGGAATGAGTTGGTTTTCAGATTATTTTTCCAAGAAGTTGATACAAGTTTTGGATCTATCACCTTTAAGATGCATGATTTTGTTCACGATCTAGCTCAGTCCATTATGGAGAACAAAATTCCATTTGAAACAAAAGGCAGGAACACAAGTGCTTCAAACAACAAAATACGTGAGGTACATTTGAGAAGTAAATATTCCAATAATCAAACTTGTTCTTCAAGTATTACACTTCAAGTGTCCACGTCAAACACCATTATGAACTACAGTCGTCTGAAAATTCTAAAATTAATTGACTCAGATATGGTAGAGTTGCCTAGTGCAATAGGCCAGTTGAAACTTTTGCGGTACTTCGATTTGTCAAATTCTCACATTCATTCTCTTCCTCGTACATTTTGTGATCTTTGGAATTTGCAAACATTAATTTTGAATGGTTGTGGTCTTCTTAAGAGTTTGCCGAAGAACATGAGATACATGACCAATCTGCGGCATATTTTTTTAGAAGAGTGTTCGGAATTGAGTGATATGCCCTCTAGAATTAGGGAATTAGTCTCTCTGAAGACATTGAGTTTGTTCATAATAGGTAAGAAAATAGGCAATCAACTTGATGAATTGGAACACTTGAATCTTGGAGGTAGACTTGAAATTAAGCATATGGAGAGAGTTTCAACCCATTTGAATGCGAAGAAAGCAAATCTTGGTAGGAAATCAAAGCTTGAAGATTTGGTCTTAGATTGGGGAAGTGAGAGTACATCCTCGAAATCGGCAAGTATGAAGGAAGATGAGCAGATACTGGAAGCTCTTCAACCTCATGTGAATTTGAAGACTCTGGAGATACGGGGATACAGAGGGGGACAATTTCCTCTTTGGATGACAAAGATGGAAAATTTAACTGATCTACAAATACATAAGTGCCCCAATTGTACTCATCTTCCACCGATCGGAGGCCTTCCTCGTCTCCGGTCCTTGAATTTAAGTTATCTTGATACCTTGGAGTATATGAATGGGGGGGATGAAATTGGAGTATTCGCAAATCTTGAGAGGCTGTCAATTAACAATTGTGAGTTGTTGAGATTGCCACCATTCTCACTCTCTGCTCTTCGAAGCCTGTCCGTTTGGAATTGCAGCATGTTGACTCTGTCTTCATTCTCAAATTGTAAGCTTGAAAATCTGTCACATCTTTGTCTGGACTTCGGCGAGATTAATAATGATACACCAAGAAGAAGATGGGATATTCCAGAAGACGCATTGGAAGGCCTCTATAATCTCGAGGAATTGGTAATCCGTGGTGCAGGGCAGTGCCAAGCTTTTCCTCAGAAATGGTTTGAAGGCCTAAAGTCTCTCACAATATTGAATTTGTATGAATGCAAGATAGGGAGTAGTTTTCCAGAGGGGTGGTTGCGCCACCTCACTGCTCTTGAGGAACTAACGATAATATACTGCTCGGAGTTGGTAGAGATGGGAGAGGAGATACGATACCTCCATCTCCTCAAACACCTCCGTCTTTACGATGTTGATGAGATTGTATCCCTTCCACGAGGATTGCAGCATATCAGCACACTCCAATATCTAACACTATGGAATCTTTCTCGACTCAGTTCATTGCCGGATTGGTTGGGTAATCTTACGTCCCTCACTCACTTGGAAATATCCAACTGCCCACAACTGCCATCACTCCCATCAACTATCAAAGAAATGACAAAACTCGAGGTTTTAATCATTTGGGGATGCCCAGAACTGAACAGAAGATGTGAGAAAGAAAAGGGTGAAGATTGGCACATCATTGCTCACATTCCCCAACTCGACATTCGGTCTTATTAATTCGCACACAGGTATTCATCCACTTCCTTTTCTTCTTTACACCAAAGAACTAATGCTTATACAATGACATTTACTTATTACTTTTTCATATTTTTCTCTTCTAACTTTAATACTTCCAATTTTAAACGTGCATGAGTATTTTATGATACATTCACATCACAAAAATCTCCTCCAGAAATAAAATATCAGCAAAAAATATATATATAATATTTGTGCTTATTAACTCTCTAGACAACTTAATTAATATGCACATACTTATCTTAAAATTGCATCCATTTTATAATAGCCTCTTCTTTTCTGATGACAGATTAAAATACCAAAATATTTATTTTGTGTAAAGTATAAGTTCAAAGTACAAAATACAATTTTGTGGTTATTGAAACATGCTTTTAATTTTGTCCAACTTGATTGTTTAGTGAGATAGTTTGAGACTTTGAGTGCAATAATAATGGTTACGCTCTGTATTGTTTGTTTTTATTATAAACATAACTAGTAATTTACCCGTGCATCATATATGATCTATTAATTTTGAACTTTCTAATATTATAATGTGATAATACTATATTAACCTAAAATTATATATTAATAAGAATTTAGACATATTATCTTTAATTTTTATATCTGAAATAATATTATAATTTTGAAATGCAAACTATAATATATAAATGTATGTTTATGTTAAACAATGAATTATAAAATATATATTTGAATTATGAGGTTGTTAAATAAACATCAATTTTATACAACCATTAATACTATAAATTAAAATTAATAATTAAATTAAATTTGGTATTAATAACCATTTATTGTGTTATGGATGTTAAACGAAAATTTATAATTAAAAGATATGTTACCTCCTAAAGATATATATGTTATGCATGTTAACAATTAATTTGAAATTATTTGATTTACCTTGAACAATTAATTTGCTATTAACATTACATACAATTAATACATTCATGTTTGTGTGTATATATAGTGTTCATTGGATCCTTACTGTTATTGATCCTCACAAGGAGGAAGTTGGAATATTGGATCCTCTTTATAATGGTATCCGTGATGGAGTTTGGAAACAAGTTGTTGAGTTGTAAGTTTTGTGATGTTTTATTGTTATTTTATTTATCTTTTTATATAGTTATTTAATTAGGATATTGTTGTTGTTCAATTATACTACTTATATCACTTATATAGGGCCTTGAAGATGTTTGGTGCAGTCAAAATGAGCAAAGGAAGGAAGAAACCTACATGGACAATAATAAAGGTGTGTAATCACTTTATCACTTTGGTGCTTTATTTGATAGAAAAACCATAATAATTGGATTCAAATATATGTAGGCTCCTAAACAAGCTGACGCATTCCAGTGTGGTTTTTATGTGATGAAATACATGAAGCAAATAGTTGAGAGTGATCCGTTTGAGAAGATTGCTTCGATGCAGTCATTGGTAAGGATATAAAATTTCTTGTATCTTATTTTTGAACGCTATTAGAAAGATATTCATTCAATCTATACATAATGCATATTTTTGTTTTGACAGTTCACTAAAGAGACATACACTGAAGCATAGATTAATGAAGTGCGCAAGGAATGGGCGGAACGTGTTCAAGAGCATATATATGAATATTAGGTAATACGTAATGAATGTTGTTTCACTGTATAATAATTATTGTTGTGATTATTATTCTTCATTGTTATTGATAGTTTGGTTAGGAAAATGTGTCAATAATGTAGGCTCGATCCCTTAATGTAGTTTATTTAAATAAGTTCTTGTCATTAGTGAAGAGTATCGGAACTTAAGAATTGTTGCATTGGTTTTATTGATTTCCTTTCTGTTTATTTTTGTTTATCCCTTGTTTGAACCTTGCTATTTTGTAACAGTTTAGGTGAAACTGCTCTTTTCTTGGCGATCAGGTTTGAATCTGCTGCTTCCCTTCTTTTCATTGATCCCATTACAGCTTTTAATTCTCTGTTTTCATGAAAGAGTTTTGCTAATTTGATGTTGAATTGTGTGATGCATTGACTTTGGTTGTAAAGTTGACTTTTTTGGTTTGTCTGTTATGGAATGAAGTTGGGTTATCTAGACATTGTTGTTAAGATTTAAGATTAGGGAACATAATTGCGATTTATCAGTGAAGATGATGTGCATGTTAATCAATCGAGCTCTCTTAAAAGGCATCTTTGCTGAATTTGATCTCCGTTTTATTGATTTTTAATTAGGCTTTGTATTTAGGGGGAGCATTGCATGACTCTTGTATGTCATTTCTGTATGTAGCTGCAGATCATCTAGTTCAGACATTTGTGCTCTTATAACTCTTGTCAGCATGATAATATCTCTGCATGTAACTTTAGATTCATGTGGATTTATTCCTGTCCTAATGTTGCTGATTATGAATTTATTTCCCAGAATATTTCATCATGTGTTGGTCTTTGAGTTGCTGATTATGAAATTTGGGGTTTTGTGTTTTTTGTTGTTTTGCAGTATTTGATTAAGCTTGGAATCATCAACTTGGTGAGGATTAGTCTCTGTTTTGTTGGAGTGTTCAACCTCTGGCTCTGGAGATTCAGGCCAAATGGATTCATGTCGAAATCGAGCTCGTGATGAATCTGGAGAAGGGGTTTATCTTAGTATTGCTTGGGCTTTAGTATCAGTAGTTCTTGAATGGATGCTGATGTTTATGATATTTGTTGATGCTAGTTTTGCCTACTTGGTTACAAGGAATATGATGTGCAGATTGTGGTGGAAGATTAATGATTTTACTTTTGGATGGTTATTGATGTTTTTGGATGGATCTTGATGTGAAGAGTTCTTGATATTTTTGGATGCACAAAGTATTGTAGTTTTTGGATGTTTTTGGGATGGTTTTTCATGTTTTTAGATGATTCTTGTTACTTTTGGATGGTTATTGATGTTTTTGGATGGATCTTGATGTGAAGAGTTCTTGATATTTTTGAATGCACGAAGTATTGTAGTTTTGAATGTTTATTGTATATAATTTGGTGAATTTTAATTTTTGTATATAATTTACAATATCAACCAATTTAATATATAATAATTGTAAAATGCAAAAGTAAAAGACATCACTAATAAGACAATGGTTTTAAAAACCGTTGTCGTTGAAAAAAAGGTTAAAAAGCTTTGTAAACGACAACGGTTTTTTGGTTAAAAACCGTTGTCGTTAAATCAAAGAACTCATAAAGACAACGGTTTTAAACCGTTGTCGTAGATGTAAACGACAACGGTTAAAAACCGTTGTCGTAGAATAAAAGACTTTAGAAAGACAACGGTTTTTAACCGTTGTCGTATGTATCTACCACAACAGTTAAAAACCGTTGTCGTAGATTATAAGACTTCAGTAAGATAACGGTTTTTAACCGTTGTCGTATGTAGATACGACAACGGTTAAAAACCGTTGTCGTTGAGTCAAAGACTTCAGTAAGACAACGGTTAAAAACCGTTGTCTATGAGCGCATAAATTATAATTGTTGGGCTACGACAACAGTTTTTAACCGTTGTCACGCCGTTGTCGTAGGGGTCAACGACAACGGTTAAAAACCGTTGTCTATGAGTGAAATTTTTCAACCCCCTACGACAACACCACCTACGACAAGGGTTTTTTTTTTTTGCTACGACAAGGGTTAAAAACCCTTGTCTATGAGCTTTTTTCTTGTAGTGGTTGTAGTTAATATAAATATAATTACTATAATTAAATATATTGTTTTATTCTTTGATTTATCTTTACTAACAATTAATTAATATATTGTTTTATTATTTGATTTATATTTACTAACTAAGGTGTTAGTAAATATTTCCTTTGTGTTCACATTATAGATTTCTTTGAAATTTTTGGTCTAATTAATGCAAACAACTTAATTATTTCAAGTTAAAGAAAAGATATATGTCTTTCAAATAACTAAAATATCTTGATATATGTATTTAAATAAGGAAGGTAACTGAATATTCAACTCACTTGTATTGACAAATAGATCAAATAATTATACCAAAATGTTTTTCATTGTTATTAATTGCTCAAAAATTCTAAAACTAATAATTTTAAAATTATTCTTAAAATTTTCTAATGTATAGTTTAATTGGTCATTTGTTTTTGTATTTGTAACTTTGTTAAATATAATTATACACCACAATTTAAATATCAAATTTATATTTTTCATAGATTGAAACAAAATTAAAATGGAAAAGTTATTAAATTTAAAAATTATGATTTATATAGAATACGTAATAATGACAAAATAAACCTACATAATCTTATCTATAGGTCATGACCCAACCTAAAGGGCCCTACAATCCTAAAAAATATAAAATAATTCTTTTTGATTTTTTAAAATTCTTGTAACTACTTATTTCCATTTATAGTATGTCAAAATAGGAGGGAAAATTAGTTATTGCTATTTTTATAGAAGGTCTTCTTTTTATATATATAGATATAGATTAGTAAAGCAAATTATTATGCACAGAAACTCACGTGAGAGCCTCACAAACATACGGAGTCTGATATTCGTAAGCAAAACTCATAAACTCATATATGTCTTGCAGATCGTGGTTTGACTTATCACATGAAATTCGATTTGTGAGATGAAGAATCATTCTCATTATGCCCCCAGAGGTATAGCCAAGTGGTATGAATTGTGGTAATGTGGGAGGCTATCAACATTCGGAATTGTCAACTTCGGACGATATGTATGTCAAGCCACGTACGTCATCAAACTAACCACCAACGGTGTGCCCCCACGAGAGCTTCAATGCAGTTGGATATGGTTTTTGAAACTAATAAACGGGTTAATATCATTGTCACCAGAATTTATCATATTCATACATAAAGTACACGATTTGTCATAGTTTGTAATCTACAGTGTGTCAATATTTTCAATCTTTATAGCACGAACTTGAGCAAAACCATTCAAAATTTTCACACAACTCCTTGGAGATTTTCTTTCATTTGTGTAGATGAGAAGGATCCGAAACCCTTTGAAATGCATGTGCAAGGCATGTTATCTTAGTCTGGCAACAAAAGTGGTCGAAATAAGCTACTACCTCCGTCCCACTATTTTCAGCTTACTTTGACCGGCACGGATGTTAAGAAAAAACTGTTGACTTTGATTGGATGTGTTATTTTAATATTTTTGAGTGACAATTTTGTAATCTAAACCAATTTTTTGAGTGCAAAAGTTGTAAAATGAAAGAAATTGAGGGGTAAGAGAGTAAAATTTTCTTTGTCATTTTGGGGCTGGCAAATTTAACTGGGACAAACGAAAATGGCAAGTAGACTGAAAATAGTTGGACGGAGAGAGTACAAAGTATGGAAAAAATGACAGTTTGGATAAAATGATATTAAGCCATACATATAGAATACTTATAAAATAAACGGATGTGTGTATGGAACAAGCATTTTATTTCATCGTAAAGCCCCTTATGAGACCATTTCATACGATACCTTGAGTGAGATCGAGCTTTATATAGCTTATGTAAGACCAATATTGACTCTGTTAAATGAGTTGTAGTTGATCCGTTTTTATTGATCTATTTGAACTTCGTATTAAGGTTTCATTTGAGACCCTTCTCTTTATTCATACTAGTGAGATGCCCGTGCATTGCACAGTACTGGCTTTTGAGCTTGTGTCATGATATTTGTGATTAATTTTTTTTTTTTTTGTCTTTGTTTTAGAAACAAAGTTGTAGTAAAATTTCCTCAGGAAGAGACCTCCAATTTACTAGCAATTCAGTCCTGGGATTTGATAACTTGGAAGTGGATAATATGTCATAATTGAGAATTAAATTATGATGTTTCATTTGAAATATTGTAAAGAAATAATGTTCATTGTTCTTAATAACAACCAAACTAATTAATAGAAGAAATGAACCTGCAAAGCAATAGATGAAGCTATATCCATCTAATTAGTGAAGTGTTGTTGAAATTGTTGACCACTAAGAATTGTGTTCTCCAAATGTTGTTCATTGACCAAAAAAATACTATAACACATAAGATCATTTTTTTTGTATGGAAAAAAGTTATTCTTTGTTCTTATCCTACCAAATTGAATAAAAAAGAAGTCGCATCCTAATCTCGAGGTGTATGAAGTTGTTTATAGGTGATCGAGTTCATATGAGACATATTGGTGAAGATAAATTGCGTTGTACACCAGCCTTCCTCTAAAACACTCTCCCTCAAAAGAAGATGAGTACAAAGACAACTTCCTCTGCAATTCAACTTGTTGAAAGAGCATTAGGTGAGGCTAAATCTTCTAATTTATTGGGTACTTAAGTTTTCATTCACTTTCTTTTCTCCTAATGTGGATAATATTTGGCGTAATGCTGACAAAGATGTGGGTTTTGTTGAGGAATTAAGCGATGCCGTTTTTTTATTTTTTTGGTGAAATTGTGGGATAGCGACAACAACTAACTATTTCAGTGTGCAACAAATTGTTGAATATGACCTTGAACATGGAGTAGTACTTTGAACATGAAATTATGTGACCTATTAATTGTTCTTTCTCATCTGAGATAAATTTGAACATTTCGAAGATGCTATTACACTTCTCTTCGAGTTTAGTAATTTCTGATTGATTGACATTTCCATCAAAATAATGTCATTCCTCATTCTGTTATCCATATGTACTAGTGCAAGGCATAATATAATTCATCCTTCTAAAAAGTAACAACATTGCATTCAGAATTCTCTTCTTCAAAGTCTTTTTCAGTACTGCATGTATGGCCACATTAAAAATAGGGTTAATTACATAAAAGAGCATAAATTTAGGGTCCAATTTTAATTGCAACATGAACTTTTTACTGTAACAAAAAAAAAAAACTCAACTCAACAGTTATTTCAATTTGGGACATGTTCGGGTATTTTCGGGCTCCAATTGCTGATATGGAGCCCAAATTATATATGTTAATTGCCAACATGTATATTTAAGTATAGTCATCATCTAAATGTAAATTTTTGCGTCAAAGATTAACTTATTTATACAATTTGAACTTAATGTCGGCAATGGAGCCCGAAACACCAAAACATGTCGCAAACCAGTCATCATCCACATGTAAATATATATGTCAATAACTAATTTGAACTCCATATCAGTACTTGGAGCCCGAAGAAAATCAAATATGTCTTAAATTGAAACAAGTGTTAAGTTGAGTGTTTTTTGTATTACAGTCAAAAGTTCATGTTGTAATTAAAACAGGACCTTAAGTTCGTGTTTTTTTATGTAATTAACCCTTAAAAATATGAATTGTTTTTGACCATTATAAAATGTCGTCTTTATAAAGGGAAAATAAAACCTCTCATTCCCATTATGTGATTTCCAAAATAAATGTCGTTTCAGAAATTTGTACACAATTTTAAATAGTTGATAAAAAAACTCATCTATTTTTATTTAAATACAATGCCCATTTAATATGAGAAATATAGTACAGAGTATTGTCTTGTACAAAATGAGTTGTCGAAGGTAAAACATAAAAAGAATGGCGAAAAATTCTGATGGATGAGAGCCCAATGAAATGAATAGGGAAAAGAAAAAGGGTGGTGAGCTTTAATCCACTTCCAAGGGTAAAGTTTAACACCATCGACAATTTGAATTATATCAACACTGCTCAATTGAATGGTAGACGAGGATGAAAATTGAAAGTCCTATATGGATCTGTAAAAACAAAACAAAAAATAAAATAATTAAAGTACACGGTGTTGTCAGCGCTGTCGACAACACCAGTGTAACACACAACGAAAAATGGATCGAAAATAAAAGTTGCAGAACACAAACGATGTATCCACGAGTATACAAATACTCTTGGAATGTCTTCAGGGCGAAAACTCCTTTATTATTCTTTCGTATGTACACAAGGAGATAGAAAAATCTCTAAAAGAGATTCTTCCGTACAAAGACACAATACATCCTAAGGAATAAATGTAAAGACTAGGAACGTATACAAAGACTCTCAGTTGAACACTCTGAACACCTATACTAAAAATGTCACGAGTATGCAAACTCTATGACAATACAAGAAAACGGTGTTGCCTTCAGTGTGAACAATACAAAGCTTGACACCAGTGTACTGCTAGACTTAAGACTGCTTGAACTCTCGATTTTTGTGTGTGTTGATCTTCAGCAGTCTTCACCTATTTATAGAGCTCGAAGTACACTATGTAGACTCCACTTCCCATGATCTTGCAGTGCTCCATGATCTCCATATTCTCACGTGCATCATGGAGATAATGGGGTGGACTTGTTCTTCTTTCTCTTCCACTTCCTTGGACTAGTTCTCCTTGACTTCTTCATGATCTTGAACTCTTGACTTGATCAATCTTGATTCACGTTCTCTCAAGCTCAAAACCACAATCTCTCAAAGTCACGTTCTCTTTCTCTTAAGCTCACGTATTTTTGACTTCTTCAATCTCACTTATAAATCTCTTTGAATCATATCAACAAAAGGAGCAAACAACAACTTCCCAAGACTTAGAAAGTTTGTTAGTTAGGATGAGATTCACAATTTAAATCACGTGAATTTTAAGTCAAATCTATAGGAGAGAGAAATCAAATCTTTTTCAAATAAATAAATCTAATAAAATCAAATTTGATTTTAGAATAAAAATGAAAAAGGAAAAATTAATTAAATGTTGGAAAATCCAACACTAACAAAAATATCGCTATCGCAAGTGATATCGCAACACTGGGGAAAAAAATGTTTAACCTCTATATCCATATCCTATATCCATATCGCGAGTTTCAAAAAATGGATATATCGCGGATATATCGTGAACATATCGGGATATTTTCATCCTTGATGGTAGATCACTCGGAACTTTCCAAATTCTCCAACGCACACATTGCAAAATCAGGATGAAGAAGTTTTTTTGCCACGTTATCATGTTTGAGCCTCACAAAAGTGATTATGCAAAGAATACTAATTGAACCAAAAGAGTTTAAAATGTGACAAGTTAAGCCCAAGCCTTTCTAGAATTTACTAGATGTTATAGAATTTGAATTAGGTAGAATCCTTTTAACAAACTAAAATATAGGAAGTGAAGAATATGTCCGTCAAATTTCATAAGATTTGGAGTTGTATTCAATTTATTATGATTTTTCGAATATAACATGTTTTGTGGCAAAAAGCATTCCGTTTTTAGGCGTAATTGAAAATATTATCTAGTTTATGTGTCATCTTCTACTATGTTTTAGAATTGGTTCTTAAGTATGTGTAGAATATTAGTACGTCAATTTTGGAGTCTCGTACCATTTATACCGAATTTTATAACAAACGCTGCTTTCTGCAAACTCAATGCTCTATTTTCAGCAAATTTAGAAAATACATAACTAATAGTGTGAAGTTTGTTTCTATTTGATATTTTTATAGGTTAAACTTCAACATGTTTTCTAAATTCTGGGAAAATATGAAGAGTTTTCATAAATCCTAGAAGATTTGATAAATTTTTAAATATAAATTGATTTTGAGCTTAAATTCAAGTGCAAACCTTGTTTGACAAATTATTTCTAATTATTTATGTAGAAGGTAGATGGTTGTGAATTTCTATTATGTTACACATGAGAATGTTATGTGATCATATAAATAATGTGTAAAATCCTACACACCCCCTCGTGTTATCGAAATTCGCACGAAACCCTCTTGTGTTAAAGAAATTGCAGGAAAAACACCTGGAATTTCATAAATTCGACGCGAAACACCCAATTCTGTTACACTTGACGGCTGTGTGTTGGACGCGCGTGAAGTGCGATTTTTCCTCCTTTTTAACCCTTATTTGCATGTAAAAATACTTATTTACCCTTTTCCTCCTTACTTTTTACTTATATATGTATGTGCATGCTCAAATTGATTACTAACATGAAAACTCCTCCCCTTCCACACCCACTGATACTTTATTTTCTTTTTTCCTAATTATTTAATTTATATTTACAGGTTTGTGTGCACAATTTTGGTTCAATTTAGTAATGTTTAATTTTGCAAATACTAGTTAATGTACTTGTTTATACTTATTTAATTAAATTCATTTATAATAAATTTTTATATTCAATATTAATTCTATTTCCTTTATAATGTAATTTTTGTTTATACATGTCTTCCACACTTAACATACAGTCATTTACAAATTATAACATAGATCTTTCACCAGGTTAATTTGTCAACTTTAATTTACCTTCATTATCTTAGAATTTTTGTTTCATAATTTTTCTTTAACTTACAAAATAAGAAATAAAAAATAAAAAAAATAAATTAAAAAAATAGAAATCCTTTTTCACAATAAATGTGAAGCATAGTTAAAAAGTGAAAACTTGCATATTTCTCCATTGAACATAAACTTGAGAGCTGTATACTGTTGAGCAGTTGAGTGGTACTATTTAATAAAAATTAAAGGATAATGACTCAATTCTTACGAATTAAATAATATCGACATATTTCAAAGAATGTCAAAAGATTATGAACCCAATTCAAAAATAAAAGATCTAACTTTATTTTGATCTGGTTTGTTGAATCTAACATATATCAATTTCAATTTCAATGAGTTCATAAGTTAGCTAAGCTCACTTACATTGTCTGTGTAGCAAAAAACTCATTTTCAATTGTGTTATAGGCAAAAATCTATACTATATTTAAAACAGGAAAAGTTGGATGTAATTACTGATTTACCATTTAATTTTAAAATTGGATATAATTACTGATTTGCCATTGACCAATAGAAAAAAAGTGGAAAAAAAAACTAAAAAACTTTGAGTATCTTATAGAACAAACTTCATATATATTTTAAATATAATAAGTAGTTTTTTAATTTAATATAGGGGTAAAAATGAAATAAAGGAAATTATTTTGATGGTATAATCATATGATTATGTCTTAATGATATAATTAAAAAATTTGAAAATTATGAAATTTAACCATTGTCAAAAATTTAAAGATTTGAAAATTATCCTATAATTTAAATATATAAATGTGAGAAATAGTTCTAAAAGCTAAATTTCATTATAAGAAGGGCTGTAAAATGTTTAAAATTTTAGCTATTATAAAATTATTCAAAATAATAATTAAATTAGAAAGTAAAACTAATAATAATCTAATAATTTTGTGAGGTTAATCTAAAAAAATCCAAAAATAACATTTAAAAATAAATTCAAATATATATTCAATACTAATTGTGTAAGATATAAGAATCACTAAACAGAATAAATATTTTCAATAAAAATAGTAAATACTTGGTAATTATTCAAAAAAAAAATCAGATAAATAAATATAATTAATTTTCTAACATAATATGTTCTAAAAAAAATTAAAAATGGTTTCAAAATTCTAAAAAAAATATTGTTTTAAATGTAAAATGAATTTGCAACCTAATTTTTTTAATATAAACTAAGTTTTTGAATAGATACAATGTTTTTAAAATAAATCCATCTAAAGAAATGTAGAAAATTATATAAAGGAAAAAAAATAGA
Organism: Scutellaria baicalensis; assembly: GCA_005771605.1. NCBI lineage: Eukaryota > Viridiplantae > Streptophyta > Magnoliopsida > Lamiales > Lamiaceae > Scutellaria > Scutellaria baicalensis. Next base: position 2,130,034 of record CM016723.1, on the reverse strand, counting down.
ATAAAACATATATTAGCAAATATAATTAATCACATATAATTAAAGCACACAAACAAAAAACTATTATTATTATTGTTATTGTTTTTATTTTTGTCGTCATTGTTGTTGTCATCCTCATCATCATCATCATAAAAAAACACGGATTTTATAAAAATCTCAAAATAATAAGATCTCATGAGTAATATTTTAATATAACAACTTTATTATATTATTAAAAATCGTATTTGTCATAATAAATAATAAATTGCGCATCGCGCAGGTGAACTGCTAGTATGGAATTAAACGAAATACCAATTTCATAAATAAGAAACATTCAGATCAAAGTACAAAGAAATGTGAAGCATGGTTAAAAAGATTTCTCCTTCTCCCAGCATCCCAATTTCCATGCTTCTTATTCTTCTTCTTCTTCTCCGATTTCTCCTCATCCAAATCCTTTTAAATTTCTTCTTCTTCTCCTTCGATTTCTCACCATTAGAAACAACGGATTCATTGTCTCCACTTTCTCACCTTAGGCCATGTTTACTTTGATGGTTTAGGTTGGTTTTTATAAAACAGTCTACACACATGTTTGCTTTGATGGTTCCAGGCCCGGGTTTGTATTTTTTCCAGTGGATAGGGCTGGACTATTATGAGGATTGGGCTCTCTTAACTAAACCCACCAAAAGTGGTGGGTTTAAACCAAGCCCAACAGTGGCATCATCGAAATGACTAAAATGTCCTTACTGTTCATAATATTTTTACCGTTCTACCCTTATACTTCATAGAAATAACAAATATGCCATTACATAAGTTAATCCATTTGCACCCAAACCCTAACCCTCTCGAGCGACCATCGTCGATTGAGCAGCAGCAGGAACGGCGGCGTGAGTAACTTGAGTTGGCATCGGCGGCAGCCGATGATTCTGACCCGAGACGGCGGCGCCTCCGGGAGGAAACCCGTCTCCTCCCTCTATTCCAGGTAAGATGTTTTTTTCTTGAGTTTTCATCTCCTTTCTTTCTCTCTCTAAAGTGAAAAAGGCAACTCTATGTCAGTGTTTTTTTGATGGGAGTGTAGATGGGTTCACTTGAGAGTGGGCTGCCATTGAAGAGGGACCTCCATTTTCAGTGTTCTTCGTCTCTGAGGAACTCGAGCAGTAGTAATAGAAATGGGTTTTTGGGGCAAAGGAGCAGATCAAGATTTGCGAGAGTGGTTTTCTTGAAGAAGATTGATTATCTGCAGTTGATTTGTGCGATGGATATTTTCTTCTTCTGCCTTTTCTTTTTGCAGATTTTCTTCTTGCCTAGCTCAGTGATTGAAGATGGGATTAAATCTGATAGGACCCATGATTTGTTTTGGATGAATGGTGGAGTGAATTTTGAGGGTCTCTTATTCTTGGAGCTGCTCGAGCTATGAAAATGGAGGTGGAAATTTGGGGATGAAAAAGAAAATTTGATTTCCATTATCACATTAATTAAAATCTTCCATTTTAATTTTTAATTCATTGAGGGTAAAAAAGTCTTTTCACACTTTTAATCCATTCTAACCTCTATACCAAATAAGATTTTATAAACAAACCTATTACACAAAACCTACAAACATTCATACCAAACAAAAATTGAGTTAGTCTCCTGTGCACCAGTTGCACGGATCTGTGATCCGTGCAACTGGGCCGCGCGCGGGCTGGGCTGGCCAGCCCATGCCTCTTTACTTATTTCGCGTGTTTTGATCGTTACTCTCACGTTATGTTAGGGTTACTTTCGCGTTATGTTAGGGTTACCATCGCGTTACGTTAATGTGACCCCATATCCAGATTTCATACCCTTAGCTTAAAACCAGTAAACTAAAATCTTAATCATACACTCATATTATGTTAGAGTTATCATCATGTTATGTTAGAGTTATCTTCATGTTATGTTAGTGTTACCCTCGTGAGGGTAACACAGATAACACTAACATAACATGAGGGTAACTCTAACATAACATGAGGGTATGACTGGCTGAGCGAATCTTGGTGGGTTTGAGTGCCCACCAGGGTAACACGGGTAACCCTAACATAACATGAGAGTAACCCTAACATAACATGAGGGTAACCCTAACATAACATGAGGGTATGACTGCCTGAGCGAATCTTGGTAGGTTTGAGCGCACCCACCAGGCGCGTGGGGGCACGTAAAAACACGCGTCAGAGGCTCGTGGGGCGGGTCGACCTGGGTGCATGGATTTTAGATCCATGCACCAGTTGCATAAAATATTTTGCCACAAAAATTTAAACTAAACTCATAATATAACCTGCATACCAAACAATTTATAACGTAAGTAACGCCAAAACAAAATTTTACTTTTTAAAGAAACAGGACGTTACAACTTCAGTCAACGAAAAACATTTGACTCAGTTCCAAGAGAAAGGACAATAAAGATATGGTTAGATGATTCCGAAGTAGTGGTGCAGAAATGCAGCCTCTTGTAACCAAGTTCTCTTTTGTAGTAATTCTACTCTGAAGCATCTTACAATTAGTGAGGATACTTTGCTCGAAATGAAAAATGAGTTTGATGTATATGTTAGGAAGAAATTTCTCAAAAGAGACATTAAAAAAGTTATTTTAATTTACATCTTCATAGAAGAAAATAATACATCGTTGAACCAATTTCAAACAAGAGAATGTGAGTCTCGAATCCTTAATGTAGCCTTAGAAAGAAGAGGTCATAGATCCAACAAAGACCCAATGTTCCAAACATTTTTCTTTGCTCCAATGTATTTATCTTTTAATCTAATTGACCATCCAACCACTGATCCGACCAAAGATAAACCAAATCCAAAAAGAAAAAGAAAAAAAGTCAGCCATTTTTTTTTTCCCTTAGGTCATCTTCGACCGTGTACAAAAAGATAGTGTAAATTTTGCACTATTCTCATACTGTAGTTGACATTCATCTCCATGAGTGTGTACTATTCTTCAATATTCCGTAATACTCCATATAAAACAGAAAAATATTAACGCGGAATATCTTGCCTTGAATCCAAGCAAGATTGACGATTGAGATAATTTAGTGTGAACTTTTAAAACACTGCTGGAGTAAACAAATCTTAATTTTTTAAGAATACAGTTCATACATCATAAAACTATTAATGTTTGAACTCCAATTAAGAAATATTGTATTCGTATGTTTAGTTTGCTAAACTTTGTGTAGAATGTATATTTCTAGTCGATATCTTTTCAAACTTTCACTCCGAATATATCGACTCGAGTACCAATATCCTTTATTTGGCATTGAATCCAAAAAGATAGTGTAAATTTTACACTATTCTTATACTGTAATTGACATTCATCTCCAGGAGTGTGCACTATTCTTCACAGTGAAGGGAATGTTTTGTAATACTCCATAAAACAGAAAATATTAAAGCGGAATATCTTGCCTTGAATCCAAGCAAGATTGAAGATTGACAGATTAAGATAATTTAGTGTGAAATTTTAAAACATTGCTGGAGTAAACAAATCTTAATTTTTTAAGAAGACAGTCCATACATCATAAAAATTAGTATATTAAAATTACATTTAAATTTGATTGGAAACATTTTCGGAATAAAACTAATGAAACAAATCCTTTCGAATGATAATTGATATAGCCACAATTTACGGGAATGAATTACTATATTGCAGAAATAGATTTATACTTATTTCTTAAGTAAACATGTTAGCAGATTTTTATTCTCTCAAATAATAGATATGTGTTCATTTCTCAAGAAAATGTCATATGAATAAAAAAAGATATTAACTTAAATATCAATTTTTGAATCATGATTAAAACTGATATGGTCATTAAGTCTAATTACTACATAAAATTTATAATTTATTAATAATTTTTTCCCAAATAAAATTATACTTAATACTATAAGATATCAAATTTACCTAATATATCAAAACATAATGCAAAATTTATTTTAATGCATTCGTATAAGTACATATGCTAAATATTTTAGGAATTCAATTACCATAACATTTCATACTATATGTAATTCAATCTTACCAGTCTTGAAGAAGAAGAAAATTCAATCTTACCAGTCTTGAAGTTGAGCTATCGTCATCTATCTGTTGTGTTGAAACGCTGCTTTGTTTATTGTGCTGTCTTTCCAAAGGATTTTGAAATGGAGAAACAGGATTTGATCTTTCGTTGGATGGCTCATGGATGCATTTCTTCTAAGAGAAACCGGGAAGTGGAGGATGTTGGTGATCAAGTATGGAATGAGTTGGTTTTGAGATCATTTTTCCAAGAAGTTGATACACGTGGAACTTTTTACAATTTTTACAATGGAAGACGAGGAAGATGTACCACCTTTAAGATGCATGATCTTGTTCACGATCTAGCTCAGTCTATTATGGAGAACAAAGGCAGCAACACAAGTACTTCAAACAACAAAATACGTGAGGTACATTTCAGTAAATATTCCGGTCATCAAACTTGTTCTTCAAGTATTACACTTCAAGTGTCCACGTCAAACACCATTATGAACTACAATCGTCTGAAAATTATCAAATTTATTGGCCTAGATATGGTAGAGTTGCCTAGTGCAATAGGCCAGTTGAAACATTTGTGGTATTTCGATTTGACATATTCTGACATTCATTCTCTTCCTCGTACATTTTGTGATCTTTGGAATTTGCAAACATTAATTTTGAATGATTGTTATTTTCTTAAGAGTTTGCCGAAGAACATGAGATACATGACCAATCTGCGTCATATTTTTTTAGAAGGGTGTCGGGAATTGAGTGATATGCCCTCTAGAATTAGGGAATTAGTCTCTCTGAAGACATTGAGTTTGTTCATAATAGGTAAGAAAATAGGCAATCAACTTGATGAATTGGAACACTTGAATCTTGGAGGTAGACTTGAAATTAAGCATATGGAGAGAGTTTCAACCCATTTGAATGCGAAGAAAGCAAATCTTAGTGGGAAATCAAAGCTTGAAGATTTGGTCTTAGATTGGGGAAGTGAGAGTACATCCTCGAAATCGGCAAGTATGAAGGAAGATGAGCAGATACTGGAAGCTCTTCAACCTCATGTGAATTTGAAGACTCTGGAGATACGGGGATACAGAGGGGGACAATTTCCTCTTTGGATGACAAAGATGGAAAATTTAACTGATCTAGAAATATATAACTGCCCAAATTGTACTCATCTTCCACCGATCGGAGGCCTTCCTCGTCTCCGGTCCTTGGATTTAAGTAATCTTGATACCTTGGAGTATATGAATGGGGGGGATGAAATCGGAGTAAGAGTTTCAGGATTCCCAAATCTTGAGTGGCTTACAATTGAGAATTGTGAGTTGTTGATATTGCCACCACTCTCACTCTCTGCTCTTCGAAGCCTGTCCATTTGGAATTGCAGCATGTTGACTCTGTCTTCATTCTCAAATTGTAAGCTTGAAAATCTGTCATATCTTTTTCTGGACTTCGGCAAGATTAATAATGATACACCAAGAAGTAGATGGGATATTCCAGAAGACGCATTGGAAGGCCTCTATAATCTCAAGAAATTGAAAATCTATGGTGCAGGGCAGTGCCAAGCTTTTCCTCAGAAATGGTTTGAAGGCCTAAAGTCTCTCACAAAATTGAAGTTGTTTGGATGCAAGATAGGGAGTAGTTTTCCAGAGGGGTGGTTGCGCCACCTCACTGCTCTTGAGGATCTAACGATACGTTCCTGCTCGGAGTTGGTAGAGATGGGAGAGGAGATACGATACCTCCATCTCCTCAAACGCCTCACTCTTGAAGATGTTGATGAGATTGTATCCCTTCCACAAGGACTCCAACATATCCCCACGCTCCAATCTCTAAGACTATGGGATATTTCTCAACTCACTTCACTGCCGGATTGGTTGGGTAATCTTACGTCCCTCACTAACTTGGAAATATCCAACTGCCCACAAGTGCCATCACTCCCATCAACTATCAAAGAAATGACAAAACTCGAGGTTTTAACCATTTCTGGATGCCCACAACTGGAAAGGAGATGTAAGAAAGAAAAGGGTGAAGATTGGCACATCATTGCTCACATTCCCCAACTCCACATTGAGTCTTAATTCAAACACAGGTATTCATCCACTTCATTTTCTTCTTTACACCAAAGAACTAATGCTTATAGTACACGACTTGTCATAGTTTGTAATCTACAGTGTGTCAATATTTTCAATCTTTATAGCACGAACTTGAGCAAAACCATTCAAAAATTTCAAACAACTTCTTGGAGATTTTCTTTCATTTGTGTAGATGAGAAGGATCCGAAACCCTTTGAAATGCATGTGCAAGGCATGTTATCTTAGTCCGGCAACAAAAGTGGTCGAAATAAGCTACAAAGTATGGAAAAAATGACAGTTTGGATGAAAATGATATCAAGCCATACGTATAGAGTATTTATAAAATAAACGGATGTGTGTATGGAACAAGCAATTTATTTCATCGTAAAGCCTCTTATGAGACCATTTCATACGACACCTTGAGTGAGATCGAGCTTTATATAGCTTATGTAAGACCAATATTGACTCTGTTAAATGAGTTGTAGCTGATCCGTTTTTATTGATCTATTTGAACTTCGTATTCTGAAAAAAAAAATTAGGTTGCAATTTGAGAAAAGTCGATAGGTTGAGTTGTTTTTTGTAATTTACCTTTTAAAATAAGTACTTAAAAATAAGATGAGAGATAATAAATATATAATCTCTTATTTCATCTTATTTATCTATTTATTTTTTTATTTGAAATTTCTATACAATAAATACTAAATTGAGTATCATAACTGATTTCTTAAATTAAATATTTATTTATTTGTATTGAATTTCTAAAAATACAATAAATAGATTTATTTATTTTTATTTGTATTGAGTTTCTTAAAATACAATAAATAGGTTTATTTGTATTTATTTATTTGTATTGAGTTTCTTACCATAAATACAATATGAAAGCAATTAATAAGTTTCTTAAAATAGTAATTATTTAATAGGTAGATAATTTATTGCAGTTATTTTTAGCAGGATATCCTGCTTTTATATATACTAGCTAGTTTTGTGCCCGTGCAATGCATGGGATTAAATTTTTTAAAATATAAGTATAAATATTTGTAATTTAAAATAATAATATATAAATTTAATAGAATAAATTTAAGTGATATATTTATATATTTTACATAAATATATATTTGAACTTTTCAGAATAATTTTTACAATATTCCACTATTAAAAAAACTTGTGAATTTGATAAAATAATTTTATTATGGAAAATGATTTTCATAAATTATAGAGCAACCAGCACAATATAAAATAATGATGGAAAAAATACAAAATATTGTGAAATATCAAAGTCAATTTTACTATGGAAAACAATTTTCTTGAATCGTGTTCTTCACAATTCAAAGTATTCAATTAACAATATATATATATATATATATATATATGTTGTATTTTGATGCAATCTATGTATAACCTTTCTAACACCTTATTTCAAAAACCTATTTCCAAGAATAATGAAATTTATTCTTGACAATGTTGTATTTTAGTGGAATTAAACATTGGATTTGATGCAATCTATGCATAACCTTTTTAGCACCTTATTTCAAAAACCTATTTCCAAGAATAATGAAATTTATTCTTGACAATGTTTGAAATATAAAATCAGTATTTTTGACAATGGTCTTAAAAAAACAAAAACAAAAATGAAATTTATCTTGTAGTTTATTAATTTTAAATCTATAAAATCTCTAATCCAAAATTAGAGACTCTCGACCCAAATTTCTACACAAAATAATTTGAATTGGTGAAATAATATAATATTACATAGCAATAAGAATAACCAATATACAATACTAATAAAATAATACAAATCTGAATAGTTCTTCTTCAAATTACAAATAACAATAACTTAAATCATTAAAAAATGAACACTATGGTCATTAATTATTGATTCAAACTACAAATATCTCGGAAATCAATTCGTAACCAAATAAATGTACATAAAGAAGAAGAAGAAGAAGAAGAAGAAGAAACAATCCACTAATCCAAGAAAACATAATGTTTGGAATGCAGAATTTGAGAAATTGTGAATGAATTCCAAGTTTATTCTGATCTCACGATATGCTTATTAAATATGGAATTAGTACACTATTTATGATATGATCATAATTGATTGATATTGTGATTACATAATTTTAGGTTGCCTTTTGAAAAATATCAAATTTTAGATCTTTTATATAAGTTAAAAAAATATACATTTATTCGACTGAATACAATATTATATCATCTTAAAAATTAATAAACATTCCACATCCAAAATATGACTTAATAAATTGATTCTCATAAATTAATAGTCTTCCATATATAATGACATTTGTGATGTTTAAATAAAATTAATTCTAGAAATGTAAGAAAAAAATTCATATGATGATTTTTTTTCTTAATAATTATAATGATTAATCTTTTTAGTATTTTATTGGTCTTATCATTTTTACTATTTTTCGGTCATGAGACTTGTTTAATTTTTTGAGATGAATAAAGGATAATAAAAAAAATCAATGAATCAAATTGGATATTTATGCCAAAAATCAAGGAATGAAATTGAATTTTTCGTTTTCTTTTTTTGTTTTACAAAAAATATGTAAGTCTAATTTTTCCAAATGAGAGACGTGTAATGCTACTATACTTTTTTTGTTTTCAAGAAATATGTATATATCACCCAATTTTAAATTAAAAAACACACCGATTTAAGTATTGTTGGAAAGTCTATTAATTATTCATGCAAAATTCACATAATTGATGACCAAATAATTAATGGACTTGACTATTTCAACTTATTTGCATTCCATATTTATGAATATTTTTAATTATATGATCTTTAATACAAATACAATTGTTTTTACTATAATATATGTAATATTTTAGTATAGGATTTAAATTAACATAAAATCTCATACTATATTTATATTATAAATTAACTAATACTTTAATTTCTATATTCAGAATGGGATAAATGTGAAATAAATGTCAATCAACTAAAACATATAATATATGTGTTACCATAATATATTATCTTTTCATATATATAATATCATGCTAGCATTGTTTTCCAAATTTACTGGGAAGGGGGTTGGCCGGAAAAATTATTTTAGGAAACGTTTTTGGTTTTATATATATAAAGATAAAAATATTATATCATTTTATATTGGAGTGAATCATATAAATATATATTATTTATATCCATATTATATCATATATTTTATCATTGCATAGTGACGTAAATTTTATTATATATATTATTCATACATTGGCTAATAGTGAATAAATTAAATATTTTTATATTGTTTTTATTGATTTTACCAATTAACATTACATAAAATATATTAATTATATCAATTGAAATTTAATAATTAAAGTTGACTTACTATATAGATAAATATGTATGAATATTTATTTTCATATCACTTCCTTATATGTATACATCATCAAACAATATCCCGTTTTTATTCACATTCATGTATATATATATATGTATATATAAATAGTATCTATTTATCTATTAATAGAAAATAAATATCATTTATTTTTTTTAAAATCATTTCCAATTTTAGCATGGTGGTTTTGGCGGAAAAATTTTCATATTACTATTTCAAGAAATGTTTGTGTTTTTAGATATATAAAGATTTAGATGAGTTATATGTGGCGTTGAACCAAAAAAATTATTAAAATACGTATGTATTTATAGTTATAAATGCGAATAAAATATAAATTTATTTATCTCAATACTTAAATCATAACGTTTCTAATACATATAACTTATTTTTAGATATTAAATTTATTTTTTAAAATTTCACTACCTATGTAATGTTCTGACACAAATTTGTTTTTTTTGTTTGTTTAATCCATAAATTAATATATTACTTTATATATTTCAAAGTTCTAATATTTTCGAATATAATTATTTATAATGTCATAAATTTAAAGTTAAAATACCTAGCTTTATACTAATGCAAATTAAAAAAGTATCAATATATTTTTGTTAAAATAATAACCATTACATTTTTTATGTTATTATATTTTTTTAATAATTATATATAATATACTGTGCAACGCACGGGTACACTACTAGTTATAATTAAAGCTTTGAATATTTTTGAGATAAATAAAACACATTCATATTTGAAAATGAAGACATGTAATGTCCCTGACTTATAAAAGATAAGTGACACAAAAAACAAAAAGAGAGAGAAAAAAAAGAAGAGGAAATCGGATTCAAATAAAAACAATCTTTAAATATATAAAAACAACAACATTATCAAAAATAAGTTGAAAATGTTTTTCCCATCCTAAATATGGAAATAATGAATAAAAATAACAATTATGAATATATATGATAAATGCTTATATTTATTGATACATTCTTAATAAGATAATGAGTCTAGCATGATAGGATCTTTGGCAAGTATGAAACATATGTAAATTTGGCAAGTATGAAAGTGAGTTATAAAAAGTATCAAATTTGATAATTTTGTGTTTGTTTAGAGATTTTAAAAAGTAGGATTACAATTAATATGTCATCATATAGGGAATTATAAGAAAAATAGATGATGTGCTGTTATTTTATCTTTAAAAAAAGAGCTAATATTTTATGTTCAAATTGTAAAAAAGTGGATGACGTAGACAAAAAAAAAAAGAATAGTTATAAGATTTTGCAAACAAATAACATAATTCGTATATTGGTAATCCAAAATCCAAACGTGCACATTCAGTCCAACTACCCCCTTAAACAATCGAGAAATTGTATTAAAATATTACAATATGTAACAATTTGTTAAGACTAATAGAAAGATCATAAAAAAAAAAACACAATTACAAAATAAACCAATACATAAAGATAATAATGAGTGCACTTAGGACAAACATTGAATAAAACAAATGTTTTCGAGCGATAAAAATGAGATATATTATATACTTTTTTACAGAAATTTATGAAAATACCCAATGCAATAATTAAAACACTTATATATTAACAATTTTGTGTTAAAGAATAAATGAAAAAAATTATTAAAGAAAACAATAAGGCTCCGTTTGGATAGAGTGATTTTAAATCCAGAATTTGAAATGAGTGGATTTCAAATCCTTTCAAGTTTGAGTGATTTCAAATCCACAAAAATGACTCTAAAATTAGCTCAAAATGAAAACTATGGATTTTAAGTTTACATCCAACCAAACACTACCAGTGGATTTGCTACCAATGATTTCAAATCCCTCCTCAAATCCACATATTCACATGGACACTAAGAAATATTATTTTAAAAATAAAGAAAAAATATCACACTTATATAAAATTTTACTATCATATAACAATAAACAATAATTATAAAATAAAAAATGAGATAAATATTAAATAAAACTTGTGCAACACACGGGTTCAAACCTAGTTTAAAGTTAATTTGGTGGTGTAAAATGTGTTACAAAGTGTCACCTTCCCTGATTTACATGTTTTTTTTTTTTTTTGGTAGAAACATATGGCTGGTTTTTAAGAATTAAATAAATTGCAGAGAAATCAATGAATCTGTTTTAAAGATGTTAATGTTTACCTTTGTACAGTTTAGTACGACAAAACTGATAATTTGTCTTTCCCTTTAAAATAATATTGTTTTAAAGTGAGTACTTTAAAATAAATAACATTGCAGACTCTTACCAAAGTAAACACGTAAATTTCAATGAGGTTTGAGTAGGTCTTGTGTGAAACCGTTTCACGGATCTTTTTTCGTGAGACGGGTCAACCCACAACTCACACTTAGTAATTCATATGAAAATTTATGGATATAAGTTCAATTTATGGGTAATAAGGATCCGTCTCATAGAAACTATCCATGAGACCGTCTCATATGAGTTTTTGTGATGAGGTTTTGCTTTTAGCCTTCCTCATCTTTGTTAGCCGGTGAATGAACTGATGCAATCTTACTGATAACATCTGCTCATTAACATTTACAAAACTGTCAGACTGATTTGAATCTTATGAATGAGTAATCATAAACGTAACTAAATAAGACTAATATCATAAAGTTGAGAGTCATCAAGATTGTCATAATTGGACAACATATCAAAGGATCTAAAATTATACATTAATTTTGGAAACGAATTGTCAAACAATTATGTCACGATAGTCTGATAGATGAAGATAATTTTAAATCAATTTGCATTTCATTCCTGAGTAAGTACAAACTTCATCCCTTAAGTGTTGTATTGTACTTATGAATTTGATCACATCAAATCGTGGCATGCACTCGATCACCCTGAAATATGAAAGTTGTATTCAATTAGATAATCTGCAATATCAATAATTATTGTTACTTTTGTATATGTTTGTGCTTTGTATTGTATATACCTCTTTGTCATGAAAGAGGCATTCTAAACTATTAGGAACATTCTTTTTCGAATATAAATGTACTTGATATGCCCTAACCAGACGAACCTCCGTAGTCCTATGAGTTTTCGAAGGGTTGATGTCCCTCACCAAATTGAGCAGTACTGGAGTCATTTTACCAATTGATATCAATGAGTAATTATTTTTGTGGGGATAATTGTAAGAAGAGATTAGCTTAGATTTTAATGAGACAAAACTTGCTATAAATATTAGGATGTTTAACTCCATAAGTAGCAAACTTAGAGATCGTGAAACCTTCTATGACAATGAAAGCTGCAGGCTGCAAGCAACATGGAAATGAAGAAGTCTGCTTACAGCGCGCTATACTTAGAAGGATTTCCGGAAGAAAAGATGTTGCACACTACAACCTGAAAGCTACACATTTTATCATGCAGCAACCTGTGATGCAGGGATACCAATAAGTTGCAGCAACTGAAGTCACATGCAGAAGATCAACTAAGGATCAATCAGAAAAGACTGCTGCACGATTAAAGAATACGAGGAAACATCAAGATTAATTTAGTTGTCACTGCAGATCTATCAATGACAGTTGAGCATAGAGACAAATACAATGTGGTGGGGGCCAACGTGAAGCTGTCACCTGTGCTTGAAGCAACTAAATTCTACGACAAAGGACAACCGCATTTAATGAAGCCACAACATGAAGAAAGCGACATACTATACAACCTGCGAGCTTGCATTAATGAGGCTATACCCGAGAAGATCAAGAGAATCAAGGAGTCAACCCTAGAGGATCATCAAGGACGATTTGAAGATCAAGATAGGTTAGACAAAAAAAAAAATCAGAAGAAGACATGTGGAATGTACTTCCTTCAACGAGTGCATTCCACCACCTATAAATAAAGGGAGAGTGAAGCTGAAGAAGAGAACTGAAAAACTGAATTTTGTCTATAGCTCTCTCATTCATGTTCTGGAGCTTGCAGCAAACATCGTGTAGGAGCAAGTCCTCAACAATGTTCAAATCCATTGAAGACTTAGCTTCAACTTAGTTGGAGAATTTCTTTTTTTCTTTAACCATTTTAGTTGTGTGTTTAGGTTATTTTATGTGTCTTAGTCTTTGAGAAGGATAATACCATATGTGGGTCCTTGTTTGGTCGCTAAAACCTAGGAAGGTTGTAAAGATCATAGTAGGTTGTATCCTTAGGCAAAACTTGTTTCGATTGAGTCCTGTAAATCAATTCGCCTAGTGAATTTTCTCATTGTGTATGAGAAGAGAGGACATAGAAGACTTACATCACCTTTGAACCTCTATAAACCCTTGTGCATTTACAATATTTCGCATTTACAACTTTCTTATCTTTATATATCTTGGTGTATGCTGCTCGTATGAGTTTATTTTATATGTGCTTATATGTGTTGTAACCTTCTAACTCTCTAGTTAAAAGGTTACTTTATTTGTTGAAACTCTATCCACCACTAATTCTGCTGTGCAAAAACTTTAAGTGTTTTGCTACTGCATCTTACCATTTCTGCAAGCTAAACACTCCATATAGCGAGTTTGCTGCAAGTACCGATAACTTGCAGCAGAACTGTTTGGTAAAGTTTAAAATCGGAAAAATGGTAGAGGTTCTGTTATATAGAGTTCAAAATCAGAAAAATGGTAGAGGTTCATTCACCCCCTAAACCTCTGCACCACTTGAGACCAACAATAATATAATGGCAGACGAGTGGTTCTGAATGGTGAATTTTCTCTTTTACTGTGATGTGAATGCGAAGAATTTGAATAGTATTTATAAACATTTTTAGGATAAGGAACAAGGGGTTTGCGGTTATGTGTTTGCAGTTTTGGATGTTGTGGATAAAATTTAGGTTTAGTATCTTAATGAGCAAAAACTTATATATTTCTGGGCACATAGGGACACAGATTTAGGTGGTGTTATATATATACTCTATATGTGTTATGTTTTTTGGTGTTATACATATACTCTACAGGTATCATATTTATATAAGAGTATACATGTGATACCTGAAGAATATACTCATGATACCTGTAGAGTATGTATTTAACACCAATATAATGATTAATTTGGGGGCACCGTACCCTTGGGAAACACAAGTGTCACTCATCTTAATGTATTAACAAATCAAAACAGTTGCTCTCTTCACAATGCATGCTTTTTTTAATTTGAAATCCGCCCACACCGGCGGGAGCCGAGGGATTTTTTTCTTACTATCTAAATTTTTTAAAATTCATGTTTATCCATAAACAAAAAAGACATTTTTACCCATACTTTTTTGTTATTAAATATGTATAGATAGATAAAGATAAAGAGATAACTGTTATTAATTTCAAATTATCAAATTGAAAGTTTTTTTTATCGCTACACCTATATTTAGGGTTTGAGTGACACTTGTGTGCTCCAGGGGTATGGTGCACCCAAATTAATCATCATATGTTGTTAAATATATACTCTATAGGTATCATATATATATATTCTTCAGGTATCACATTAATACTCACCAACAAACATAACACCTATAAAGTATACATATAACACCTGAAGAACATTTATACAACACCTAAATTCGTGCCCCTATGTACCCCAAGAGTATATAAGTTTTTGCCTTAGGGTTTAGCAAAAAAATTATTGATAGAGTAATCATATTCCATCGATAAATTTTGTGAAAAAGATAAAACTTTTAATAATTTTAATCTATATATATATATATAAGTAGAATATTCTGCCAAAAATAACTATAATAAATATCTCATTTATTAAATATTTCTATTTTAAGAAATCATTAATAACTTTCATTTATATTTATAAATAACAAATTTAAAAAAATATTAATATTTATTATATTTAATTTTATATTTATTGTATAGAAACTCAGAAGAAAAAATAAATATATAAATCTATCTATATATTTATAATAATATAATAATAGAGAAAAAATTAGAAATATTTACAAAACTACTATTTCCCCCACAAAAGTGTCACGCCAACAATTGTTTTTTATTTTTTTTATTTTGTATCTTTTTTTATTTAATACATTCAATTTATAATATAAATATTGTATTAGTTTATTCTTATTTTATTAATATTAATTAAGTTAATTTTTTTGAATAATTTCTTAAATATCAACAGTAGATATTTTTCAAATAATAATTTCAATAATAAATATTAATTTATTAAAGGATAATTGATATCGTATATAATATAAATTAATAAATAAGTACATGTATGTATAATGTGTATTTAGTGTGAAATTAAATGGCATCCTAAGTATTTTTAAATTAATATTTTTATGTGTCACGTTAACAAATTTTTTTATTTGCATTTTTTACTATTTAATCCGTTTGATTTAATAATATAAATATTGTATTAGTCTATTCTCATTTTATTGATCTTAACTAAATTAACTTTTATTGAATGATTTCTTAAATACAAACAATAGATATCCAAATAATAATTTCAATATTAAATATTAATTTGCATGGGGATAATTTATATCATATTTAATGTAAATCAATAAATAAATATAATACTATTAAAGATTTGTGTATGTACATATATGCATATATAATATGTATTTTGTCTGAATTATATGTCATCCTAAATATTTTTTAAATTAATATTTATATTTCAAATATATAATATCATTCAATATTTTATTCTTTATCGATATATTTTAATGATGAATTGAGATATTGTTAAGTATACAATTATAAATATTTCATAATTAAATAAAACTTTCGTCTTTTACTTTACACTTAAGACTTCGTATATTTTTATATGAGAGTGCAACGTTAAATGACTTAGCAGATTATTTAAATTATATGTTTAGTTTTTAATTATATTGTCATCATCATGATCACAAGTACTACATTTCGATTTTGTGTTGGACTTAAATTATAATCATCAATGTCGTGCTACATTAATTAATTTATATGATACATATAATGAAATAGTTATCTGTCATCTTTGATGTAAATGATATTAATTAAAAATGTTTTTTAATTCATTTTATTTTAAAATAAAAGGTTGAAAATATATAATTGAAAGTGCTTGCATCAAGTTCTTACATAAAATTTCTAATTTTATTGTGTATTATTTATATATATAGTAATTAAATTTGGTTTTTAATTCATAATTTTTTAAATTTTTTTTAGTATATTTAATTTAAATAACTGACGTTATTAGTCTGTAACATAGATAATAAAAAAATATTTCAACTAGAAATGTTGTGTATATAGAAGTTTTTAAAAGACTTACAAACTTTGTAGGTAAATTTTTCAATTTTGATTTAAAGATCATGATTCATACTTGTGTTTTTAGTATTAATTATAGATTAGTGAATTAGATGTGTATACTATTGATACATTGTTGTGAATTGAATTATCTTTATCAAAATTAGATTTTCTTAGTTATTAAATATTATATTGTCTTCTATATACTAAACTCATTCACACTATATTATCAAATAATTAATATTACTAACATTATATCACAGACTGCGTGATGCGCAGGTGCAAGTACTAGTTAATCATAATTGACTGAAATTAAATTTTAATTATTTTCTTAATTATATTTTAACTTTTTTTTGGCACAAAAATTTACCAACCAAAGTCCATCAATTAATTATGCAAAAGAAAAAAAAAAAAAGGCTTTCCGACTGGGTAATTACCGACAGATTACATTACATCGATAATTTTGTAGGAAAAAAAAGTAAAAAACATATTTTATCAATTTAATTAATTGTTCTCGTTCTATCTTTGAAGTGTCACATTGTTCCGCAAGCACTAGTCGGGATGTGATCGTCTTTTTCTTTTTTAATAACTACCTTTACTCGATTTTTCCCTTTATCCACGTGTTATACATGTTTCGTTGATGTGTTTTTACGTGTTGTTAAAAGCATAATCTAGAAACATTTGTATATAAACTTTGTAACCAACATCTCTTGGAGAAATAAAAGCTGAAATTTTTGCCAATTTCAACTCTTAAAAAAAAGGAAAACAAAAAGTAATAAAGAAAAAACAAATAAATACATATCTCCCAATTCCCTCCTTGCTCTACACGAATATTCTCGCCACTCTCTCTCTCTCTCTCTCTCTCTAACTCGCTCTCTCTCTCTCTCTGCAACACACGCGCACGCAGCCGGCACAGAGTAGGTATGTCGGCAAACTGAAAACAAAGCTCTGCACGTATCCACTGTATTTCAAATTTAGGCATCAAAGCGAAGTTCTTACGCAGTTTCTGTTTAATTTGGTGTATTCATGTGTATAGACTAGCAGAAATGTCGAAGAGGGGCAAAATGAGGGAGGATGAGACACATTCTGACGCCGACGAGCCTCCGAAGAAGACCTCCAAGCCCGACAATGATTCCGATGACTCTGATCAGATTGTCGTGTGTGAGGTCTGTTCATTTTTCTGTTTTGTTTATAGTTTCGATGGGGTTTCTAGTTTAACCTAATATTGGATTATGTAGTTGTCGAAGAATCGGAGAGTGTCGGTGAGGAACTGGCAGGGAAAGGTTGTGGTGGATATTAGGGAGTTCTATATGAAAGATGGAAAGGCATTGCCTGGAAAGAAAGGTCCATTTTTGTTCCTTTTTATTCATTTATGACAGGAAAATGTTGAATTTGGTAATTACTACCTTTTTATGTGTACTTGTTTTTGTTTATTATAATTATTGTTTGCTGTTCTGCTGCTATTTTCTGGAGTGATTAAGAGCAAAACCCTAGTTATGTGTCTTGAAGACATGAGTTTCCTCTGATGATTTGTTGGATAAGCTGTTTCAGTATGCTTGAATTCTAATAATGAAGTTGTGGGAATACAACAATTTTTATGAATAGATTAGTTGAATGTGATACTTGTGATGAACCAAGAAGGATGTAAAATATGTTACTCCAATGTAGTGTTGGCACAACGGACCTTACTGTCTATAATTATGGTTAGTCAGCCTGTGTTTGAGATAGTCTTTGTCTGTTAAGTATGCGAAATAATCAATAATTTGTGAAGGTTTATAGACAACTTAGCATTTGTGTATTGAACATTAGTGAGCATGGGTAGCTGAGGGATGATCTCCGTTTGGCTATTTTGGAGATATTGGTAGAAAGTCATTATTGTGTATTAAATTGTGGTAATATGTTTGATAGGGTGAGCATTTGATGGTTGGGTTCAAAATGAACCGAAAACTGAACTTAAATTCATTATTATTAAACCGAATCAAACTAGCAGCAGAAACCAAACACACTGATGAAATTTGGGTCGGTCAATACTAAACCAAAAATATTCCCATCGTAAGATTTTGCCATCAGCTGCTGCATAATAATAAAGCATTCAAGAAGCACCAATGTATTAGGGCAATTATTAAAAAAAAAAAAAAAAGATTCATTAAGAACTGATGTGATAGGGAACCTCCTCTGGCTTTCAGATTCACAGCAACCTATTCCCCAATGTCCACTTTCCTCAAGCCTAACACTTCTACTTTGCAAAGACAGACTCCCATCAGCAGTTCCTAGTTTACAAGAGCAGAAGAAATCCTTCAAGAAAACCTTATAATTGTCTGCACCAAAGAATAAATTTTTAAACTGGATAAAAATACAGATGAGTGAGATGCTAAAGCCGCATCCTGAAGAGTGATGGGAATTATATGTCCCTAGATCCTTTGGAAACCCATTATGCTAAAGTCTTCTTCTCGATGCTCTCAACTTCTAATGACTCATAAGTATTCTTTTCTGTGTGGAGGTGGAGCTCGCTCAGTGGATGTTCTCACTGTCCTATATTATTCAATTTTAACAAAGATTCAACTTTATGGTATACCACATTGTGCTCTTACCAATATTACTGCTGATTCTATCATAATTTTCAATAGCTGCCCCTCCATCTTTGTTCTTCCACTAATCAACCTACTTATAAGGATAAGATAGTACACTTGAATCCCTCATCTGTATTGTTCTTCCTTGATTGGCTATACTTCAGTTGGTCTGCTTGCTTCATCTGCAACTATTACATGACTCAACTTGGTATCGAGACTTAGGTACCATGAATCACATTGTTGGAGTTCTTCCAATCAATTTGACTGAAGTCGCTAAATCCACATTTCAAGGTCAGGAACAGGTTCACATGGTGATAAGAGACTGTCTATTCACTACAATGGTTCTTATTTATTTTCCTCATCTCTTACTTTCTCCAGAACTTTTGCTCGTAAACAGATTTTACATGTTCTCCAAATTACCAAGAACAGAATTACTATTTCCAAAAATTTTAGAAATACAATAATCAGCCTTTTGAGTTTCATCCTCATGTTTGTTTTGTCGAGGACTTAGCCACTCCATGCATCCTATTGCAATGGTACCTCTGAGATTAATCTTGCTACAGCCAAGCATCCAGTCAATGGAAGCCTTAATTCTAGTCTACATCACCATGGCTCATCTACATCACAGATCCAATTAGCTGCTACTACTTTTTCACGTATTATGTCTTGTAATGTCTCTTCTACATCTGATGCCTTTGATTACTTTGAGGTCAGACACAATAGTTTAGTGATCTAGTAGTCAAGAATGTACTGAGTGGTTGTTATCTTTAAGGCATTTATAAAACTTCAAATGAAGGTACAGTTTGTTGTCTTGGCAAACTACATAAATCTAATTTTCCTGATCCCACGACATTGTATACTGCCCCGTGATAACTAGTAAATTATGATCTTTGGGGTCTCTCATCTTTTCTATCCTTTTAGTAGAAAGTGTTTCCTGTTAACTTGTGTTTCTTGGGGGTTTAATGTTGTGTTCATGTTATACATGTTAGTGTGATTAACTTATGTTCGCTTGCTTTGTTGACATGTATGATGTGTTCTTGCCTTGTTGACATGTATGATGTGTTCTATTGAATTGTTCTTTTGCTTGGTAATAAATTATTCAAGCTGGAATTTGTTAGATACTGAAATATTACTGTAAAATTTCAAATTGATCCATTGTTAGCCCAATTTTTACTTATATCTGATGAATTCATTTCTGCTTAGTGGTTGTCTATCTGAGAAGGATTTGTCAAATTCTTATAACCTATTGAATCCCATTAGTTTTAGTTTGGCAAAATTGATTTGCAACTTATTCATTTACTTTTTTATGTGATTGCAGGTATTTCATTAAGCATGGACCAGGTATGCTTCAGTGACAAACCCCCTCCCCATAATAATAAAATATGCATAGGTTGTGTTTGGACTGAAGGAGTTTAGGATGGATTTGAAATTATCCATATTAGCTAATCCATTGGTGGTTTCCTGGTTTGATATGAATTCAGAGTTCATTAACTAATTTTGAACTAAATTATTTAAGTG
This sequence comes from Scutellaria baicalensis, assembly GCA_005771605.1. Lineage (NCBI taxonomy): Eukaryota > Viridiplantae > Streptophyta > Magnoliopsida > Lamiales > Lamiaceae > Scutellaria > Scutellaria baicalensis. The sequence continues at coordinate 2,109,328 of CM016723.1, read as the reverse complement.
ATTTGGCTCGTTTGGATGGATCGAAATCCCTTCATTTCAAATATTTGATCGAAATCCCTTCATTTCAAATATTTGAATCCAAACACTACCTCAGGCTTATCCATGTTTTAACCATGGATCTTATTATATTTCCTTTTGTTTGCAGTGGCAAATTCTTAAAGACCATGTGGATGAAATTGATCAGGAGGTGAACACTTAAAAATTTGGGTTGGCTTTATGTTTTTTAAATGTGAGAGGAATTAGTGATGAATCTCAGTGAAGGATATTATTAGTAGGAACAGCTGAATGACCTTTTGACAGGGTTTTACTCTTGCATGATGCTTATGTTTAGGAATGTCTTCATGGGGCTTGTAGGTAAATGAAACCCCCTCCTATCCCAATGCTTAACTAATCTGTGACTTATCGGTTTGATTCGGCCACTCAGACAGATGATCCCTGATCGAACTCAGACAGATGATCCCTGATCGAACGTAAAGTTTGTACGTTTTTGTCGACAACTTGAGCTTTTGTGGTTGTACAGAAGAGTTCATATAACATGGATTAGGAATGACGTCGCTTCTTGTTTTCCTCTTCCTTTTTCGCCGAAACGAATCTTTTGTATGGTGCTTTTGCAATCTAAAATCTTGGCTTTTAACGATACCAATTTTTCCACCAAAATCTAATTTTGTAGGGTTTTTTTTTTTTTCTGGGTATTTTTTTTTATATGTATTGGGGAAGAAGATCCTTAAATTTGAAAAATTCATTCTCTTTTCATTAGTATAGATAATCAAAACCAATAGTTTGGGTCACCTTAAGTCTAAATTTAATATGAAACGGAAAATTAGTATATTCTTAGGGAACAAAATGTTACATTAATTTCAATATATTACGTGGAATTGGAAAGGTATGCCAAAATATAACATCTATTTGGCTGATGTTGAAAGTAGGTTTATGGTGATTGAAATTAATTAATTTTTTTAATCTCAATGTTGATAAACTTTTTTGATGAAATTTATTTTCAAAATCTGTGAATATTTCAAAATTCATGGGAAAAAATAAAATCTTAAAGCTATTATCTAATGGAAAAAAAGTCGTAAAACGATTAATTGGAGATTTCAAAACGCAACAACATGAGCTTTAAGTCGCAAACTATAAAAAGGTCTTGTATAGGTTACAAATTGTGCAATCAAAATCTAACGCAAGAGTGGTCGGAAAAAATGTCAGGTTGTCAATGTGGCGGAGTTCCATTCTCCGGAACACCTTTCGTCGAGCGGGTATCTGGCAACTTGTTTCATTCGCAAAAATGTTCGACATTCATTTAGATAACTTAGTGCAAAATCGCTGATAGTTTGACTATATGAAATTACAATTTTACCCTAAAATTTAACTATACACGTATATACGTGTCTTCTTTCTCACCAACATGATCATGGAAAAACTATTGAGAATTTACTTGTGGTTTCTAAACCAATTTACTAATCACCGGATTGAAATCTTCTATTACACTTGATGATACATCTTCTATTCCAAATTAATCACCATACGCCACGTGTATTCAATGACATCATTAATTAATATGTGACGTGTATTAAATGTTATGTAACACGAGATGTTACACCAAATGTAATAGAAGATCCAGACTCCTAATCACCCCCCTTCCATCATGAAATTTGAACAATCTTAGATTTAAGCTCTTTCCATTCTTGTCTAAACAAACTATAGCTCGAATTTCTTGCAAGAACATCAATGGACACTTCCTTCCTCTCTACCATCCCACTAGCATACTCTTCAAACCTCTCAATCTTCTCCAACGATGCCAATCGGTCCGTCTCACATGCAATGAGATGAAGAAGCTCTCGGGCTTCCTCAACCCTAGCCCAGAAGCACGAATCCTGCGTAAAACTCGCGTACTTACTCCTCGGTTTCCCTTCTTCATCTCCCACATTTCTATCTTCCCACCACTTGTCAAAAATCTTGAACCTCCTCTCCCTACCATGCTCAATGTAATGCCCTTTCTCCACATGCATGCCTCTCCTATAATACTCGGCGATTTCAAGAGGCTCAACTAGGAGCTTGTAGAAGTGGGAGGCGTTTACGTATTTTTGGAGCTTGTGGAAGTCATGAGTGAGGTGATTCTTGAGGAGTTTGTCTATTAGGTCGTCCCAGAAACGACCAAGTCGGAGCCGGTTCATGTTCACTTTGAAGCCTCGCTTCGAAGCCCCTCGTGTCTTGAACGAGTCGTAGTATCCTAGGTGCTCTTGGGAGTTGTCGCAGTATGATTTGTACCACTCTAGCTCTGCTCTGCATGGGTTGATCTTTGCCAACGAAACTGCCATTTTCGCGCTGTTGAGGTTTCGTCGCCACCCTATTTGTCTTGCCGTTGCTAGACAGGTTATTGCTGCACTGTAGGTTGGTTCCTGCACGAGCAATTGCAGAGAGCATTGTTAGAGAAAAATTCATGTGTGTTCTGAAACATTAATTAATTGGGATATATATGTTTGAAGTAGCCTTTGTTGGTCTGGATTTTGTATTTCATTGAGTTTGAAGTTCAGATTTTACGTCCAGCAAAACTCAGAGGGAAAAAACTATTTCTAGTCCTGGCCTAGGAACCGTATCCGACATAATTCGAAAAATCAGTTTAAGTCTTGCAATGATCAAAATTTAGTCCCTTCTCCACCGGAATTTTGATGAAAATGTTAAAATTAAAAGACACGCAACAAAGAGTGATTTTTTGACCCCTTTTGACGCGACAAATTTTAAAGTTGGAAAAATCTCAATTTTCGTCCTATAACTAGCTTTTGTCCAACTTCTTACCATCAACTCTACCTAGTTCAATTTGATCCTCAAACTTTAAATATTTTTTTTCCAATTTTGGTAGGAATTTCTGCCTACATGGAAGTCAGAATCGGGAAGTCCACGTCAGCAATTCTGATGTTCACATGGACAAAAATCGTATCAAAATTGGAAAAAAAGCGATGGTTAGAGTATAACCAGCGCATGACACCCTAAATGACATGAAGCCTGTTCGAGGACCAAATTAGGACCATACAAAGTTAGTGGTAAAAAACCGGACAAAACCTAAATTACACGACAGAAATTGTAACTTTCTCTTGCCCACAGTAGAAAATGTAAAAGAATTGATGTAATAACCTGCGTGGAAATCCCAGATGATTGCAATGCCAAAGCAATCCCAGCTTGATTACTGGACTCATGAACACTACTACTAACCTCCATGAAGCTTGTCTTCTTCTGCAAGTATTGCCAACACAACTTCCCAACATAATCCTCGTACCTAAGATCATCATCATCAGCCTCTTTACCCTTCTTCTTCTCTGCCATTGTCAAGTAAAGAAACTTAACAACTGCTGTTGCATTGTCCAAGCAAACTGCTCCCCTTTCTGTGCAAAGCACGTAGCTCCCGAATGGCCAGTACGACGATGGAGCAAAGATGAGTCTTGGAACTATGTCGTGCTGCGTGACAACGTGGCAGAAGTTGCCACCCCATCTTTCGTGGAGGATTGCTTGCGAAAACGACTCGTTTCCGATCATTGGTGAACCATAAGTGATGCACAGAACAGATTTGGAAGACATGATTGCGGTTTGGTTGATGTAGGAAAGGAGCCAAAGGGTTGAAAGGGAAGCAATTGCACCTCCTGTGGAGTGACCAGTGAAAACAACTGACTTGTTTTGGTTCAAGATCTCCACCATCTGCAGTTTATTGAGAATCGGAATTTTAAGGCGAATGGAAAAGTCGAGCTGAAGTTATGTGCCCACATAGGTGGAACGTACATAAATGATTCAGTAATAGTTATTAGATTAATCATGATCGAACCGTCTTGGTTGATCTATTTGAGTTGGTGCACATGCTCACTAACACAAACATGACCTAAAATATAAATGGATCCTTAGATATTGTATAATATACATTGGAAAATACACGATTTGAATCATATGTATCTCGAGGATGAACGCTTAAATTATCAATATGATCATACAGAGAAAAGCTCTACCACAATTCTTATAGCTCACGTGATATCACACCTGTATAAGGTCTAAATTGTTTTGATCAGGGTTCGAACCGTTTTAATCACACAATTTTCCTAGTTATCTGTGTCAATCCCTTCTGCTAGGAGAGAAAAACTCAAAAACTCTTGAGCTCGACTCAAAAATTTTGTTTCATTTTCAAACCATAATCCACATCAATAAATTGGGCCCGAAATTGGACAGCCATGTTCGGTGCGGATTGAGATCTTCTATTACACTTGATGTTACATCTTCTATTTCAAATTAATCACCACACGCCACGTGTATTCAATGACATCATTAATTAATATGTGACGTGTATTAAATGCTATATAACACGAGATGTTACACCAAATGTAATAGAAGATCCATACTCTGTTCGGTGCAAGTCCAAATGGTGCTTTGAGGCTGAAATTAGCCTAAATTTACAAATTTCGTTATTAATGATAATAAATAATAACTCTTATTTATTTAGAACCGATCTTAGGTGTTTTCTTGTCTAATTTGATGCATTTCATTTATGATTTTCTTCTTAATTTTGAAATTCTTCATTTCTCCAAATTTTTATCTCAAATTTATATTCAGACCAATAAATTAAACTTGAGAATATCCGAACTAAACCAAATCAAAGTTCGTTTGGTTTGATTTTGAATATTTTGTGTTCGAATTTTGTTCTGGATATTCATTTTTTCGATGATTTGGTTTGGATTTTGATGATTTTCAAATCTCTGTCTCAAACTGGATCATGGAAAACCCTGCTTATTATTGATGAATTTTCAATAATTTAAGAACTACTACTATTTAGTAGCTAGAGTTGTACATTTGACCAAAACTTGTGCATGAATACATTTCCCTTACCAAACAGCTAGGAGTTGTTTTCAAAGTGAGTGAGACTAATTAAAGTTTTAAATAAAATGAGTGGTCTAACAAATACTTGACCATAAACATTTACATCATAGGGTTAGTAGCTTTGTTTCTTAGTACATACTCCCTTCGTCGTCCTTATCTTTGCCACCCTTGACCGGCACGAATACTAAGAAAAAACTGTTGACTTTGATGTGATATGTTATTTTAATGTTTTTGAGTGGCAGTTTTGTAATTAATGTGTGTTTTTTGAGTGTAAAGTAAGTAAAATGAAAGAAATGGAGGGGTAAGGTCGTAATTTTTTTGTTGCCATTTTTGGGCTGACAAAGTTAGTTGGGACATTCAAAAATGAAAAGTAGACAAAGTTATAGGAACGGAGGGAGTATATAGATAGCCATAAAGAGATATTGAAGGCTTTTAGGTCTATCACCTATATATAAGGTGGACCCATATAACCTAAATTGGTGGAACTTGAGAAAAATACATTGAATTGGGTCCAACATACCTAAAAGTTGCATTGTCTTTTATTGTTATAGTAATTGCAGTCTCGATCATGTGTCCAAAATGGCCCTCATTGGAGTGCTTTATTTGTTCTTTATTACAAAACCTTGAATGAGACGTTGTACGAACATAATGATTGACCTATTTATAACGTAAATTTATTTTACAGAACAATCATTTCTGAAGTCGTATAAGACCCTTGTAATACACGAGTTTAAATAGTTTGAATTTAGATAAATAAAATACAAAATAATATAGAAAAAAACATTTGTGATTTTATAATCATATAGGTTCATATGAAATATAATGTAGTTTTGATTAATATATTATTTACTATTTAAATGTAATGTTGTGTTCATATTACATGATTTATATATATATATATATATATATATTATTTCCAATAAGAAAGATTAATCCTTAGGTGTATAAAATGACAAATTATCACATTTGAAAATATATTTCAAGAAAAAATCTCATAGACAAGGGTTTTTTACGCTTATGGATTGACCCGTCTCACGAAAAAAGATCCGTTAGACGGTCTCATACAAGTCCTCCTCTAATATAAATACTTATCTTATACTAATGTGTGAAGACATGTGAACACCAATTTTCTATTCTCTTTTGAATCATCAACCATGTGAATGAATGCCTATAAATCCCACTTCAAATTATTTTAAGGAATATTTTATTTTAAGTCTTCCTTAAATGCAGAAATGGGCCTAATTCAACTCTTATCGTAGGTGATATTGTCGTAGGGTCAGTAAAATTTTCGCTTATAGACAACGGTTTTTAATCGTTGTCTTAGACCTCTACGACAACGGCGTGACAACGGTTCATTATGGCACAAATTATTTTGTTATAGGCTATATTGAAAAAATTATCAATAATTTTGATATTTTAATTTGTTTTACTTAGATATATATATATATATAGTAATTTATATATATATATATATTTAAAAGACATCTATATTATAAGACAATTTATTAAAATAAAAAAACATTTAACATGGAATTAATTGTTCAAACTTTGTATGAGTGTCATGGAACTTTTGATCTTTCTTTTATATATATATATATATATATATATATATAATGTAGTTTTAATTAATATATTATTCACTATTTAAATATAATGTTGTATACATATTACATAATTTTAAAAATATATTATGTCAATATTGTTATATATTTTCAATAAAGAAGATTAAACCTTACGTTGTATAAAATGATAAATTGCCACATTTGAAAAAATTGATTCATTATGGCACAAATTCTTTTTTATAGTTTATATTGAAAAAATTATCAATAATTTTGATATTTAAATTTTTTACTTACATATATCTAAAAGACATCAATATTAATGAGACAATTTATTGAAATAAAAAAATAAAAGAATATTAAATGTGAGAATTAATTGGCCTAGTTATATTTGGTTATTATAATAGTATAATTTCCTTAGTTTGAGTGTGACAACACAAGATTCAATGTTCAAACTAAGTGTCCGCAAGAAGAATATTGGAATTTCTATTTTTTTTTTTAAAATTTAATGTTTTTTGAAAGGACTTTTTTATATGATAAATTTATTTATTTAAAAACATCTATACCTTTGTTTTTTCAAAATTAAAGAAATATGAAATACATTATTGAGCATTTTTGTCCACATTTTGCTCTTGAAATTAAGTGATTAGGACTTTAATTTAATGAACATTTTATGAATACTATCCTCACCAATATTTATCAAATAATTTCTTCAAAGCTAATGAATCATTATGTTAACACCAATATTTGTACCATAAGGTTAAGTACATCATTTGAAATCCGATGATTTCATCAAAATTAAGTGGAAAAACTACTTTTTTTTTTTTACCACTATTAAAAGTAAGAGAATTCTTTTTTTTTTTTACATATATTTCTACCTACTCAATGATCTTCAATGATCGTGTTAAAAATATCTAAACCTTAATGATTCGAAATCACTCCAAAATAGTAAGACCAAAAGATGCAAATAAAAAAAGAATCAATTTCCTAATGCAATTCAATCAAGTCTCGAGACAAAAAATGAAACAAATTAAGCAGAGAAAAAAAATAAAACATACCAACCTTTTGGTGAAAATTGTGAGCATGAAAAAAAGATTGGAAGAGTTGCAAGAGATGAGCATCAACCATGATTGGTGTTTCATTTTGTACACGCCCACGAAATGAGCTGAAAAAACCGTCACCGATCTCCACCAAACTCCGGCAGCTTCCGCCCACGTGGACTCCGGAGAATGCCACGTAGGCCACTTCCCCGGCCACGTGGACGGTGTAGCCCCGGTGGGTGGCGCGTTGGGACAGCCTCCACGACTCCTCGAGCAGCGGCGTCGACGCCAAAAACGTTGCCAACATTTCACTTGACTCGAACCTGTGTGCACCCATCAAAGACATTTATATATTTGTTGCCACTTTGGTTAGAAAATGAAGTGATGAGAAAATGTGGTTGAATATTAGGTTTAGTTACGTACTGTGAAGTTTCTGTTTGGGTCATTCAAAATTCTCTTTTTTGTTGTGCGTTGAAAGTGGCAAAAAGTTGTGAGCTTTGGGGTTTAAAGAATAGCCATAATGTCCAAGTGATGTTTCCAAGTGGAATTAAAGGTTTTTGTCCACACGTTAAGCCTGCGATTTTTTTTCATTTGTGTGAGATCTCTTTTGCCACGTGTATTTCATTTTTTATTTTAGAAAATCGTTCATGATCGAAAACTATATATGTTGTTCATCATCTTAAGGAGGCCACTTGTTACGCTGGAGGTCAGCAGTGTGAATTCGACTTCAAATAAACTAGACCTATATGCTTCTGTCTATCCATAGAAAAATATGAAAGTATGTTTTCTCGGGTTGAATCATCTATTACATTTGGTGTTACATCTTGTGTTTCATAATATTTAATACACAATATGTGTTAATTAATAATAATGTCATTGAATACAAGTGATCTGTGATGATTTGTTGGATATATAATCTTTTAAAAGAAAATTAAGTAAATTGACACATATGTCCTTATATGAAAAGGCAATCACAAATATTCCATCACTAGGATTTGTTGGAGATAATCTTGCACAATGGCACTAATTAAAGAGAAAAATAGAAAACAACATGAAATGACTTATAAACTTGTTATGCTATTACAATTTTAATTTAGAGGAAAGATTGTCAAATTGATGAGACTTTTTTCCTCAAAACATTTCACATGTCGGGTGGTACCCATTCTTGATGTGTTGCCTCCAAAAGATATAATAATTTCGGGTAATTCTATAGTACACCAGATGTATTAATACACCAGACTCTCCACTCATTTTCAGCCATCAGATCTGAGATCATTAAGGTCAAGGTCAACTATGATCTCAGATCTAATGACTGAAAATGATGGAGAGAGAGGTGTATTAATACACCAGGTGTACTACAGAAGGACCCAATAATTTCAACTTGTAAGTTGTAGTATCATGAATTTTCTAGTTGCTTTAAACTTTTTAGGACTTAGTTCAAAACCAACGTAACGAGTGGTGAAAGAGTCACCATGATACAAACGCTAGGCACCTTCACGATATTTAAGTTAAAATCAATCTTGCAGCTCTGCGAAAGATATCTCCTCACATCGTCACAAGTTTTATCAACTCGATCGTGCGGTTTTCGCTTCCCACATTTATCATTTTCTAAGGGGCTAACTTTTATGAATCAATTCCTTATCAAAGATTCGATTTTGAGGAAGTATAAATGACTCAATTACTTACTAGTGTAAGGATCAAGCACACTTTTTAAGTGGGTTGCTGTGGAATAATGGCGTGCATAATCTTATCCACCATTTTCTCTCGTCATCCTTCCACATGTATTATTAAATTAATCACCATGACGTCTTTCATGACGTGGTACCAATCAATTTATTCTGTTAATGATCTTTAATTTATAATAAAGTATTAAATATGAGATTTATAAGAAACTTTTTCTTTAATTGATGAGTTCGGGACGTGGAGGGAATGAGATAATAAAGATTAGAGACTTTGTGTGATTCAAGTTTGAACTCTGATCATCGCATATTCTGCACTTTATAAAGGTGGAATATAAATCATTCGAACTACAAGGCTCGTAGTGAGATTTATAAGAACCTTGATTACGCATGCTTTGATATCAAGTTATATTTTCTTTATTGTATAATTAATGTTGTTGAATTAATGGAACTAGGTCTAATAATTGCATCTCTCCATTATTAGGTTAATGGAGATATATAGATTTAATTGTTTCCAATGTGTCTAATACGATTATTAATTAATAGGGAGTGCATTCATACACGATTAGTTCATAATTAGTTTTGATCGGATGTTAGGTTTTATAAATTAAATTAGGAAACTACAAGATTTTTTCCAACTATCCTAATAAGTTAAAGGTTGAATGCTAAAATGCGTAAGAATATATTTGTAATTTATGATTAATGATGCAATTGAATGTTGGTAAAAACTTGTGTACACCAGGGGTACGGATATTAGATCTGTACCCCCAACTCGACTCGGTGCATGGGCCGCCTCCACGCGCACCCACGCATCCTCACACGCACCCACACCTGACTTAGTTGCACCCACACACACCTGATTCCATGTTAAATGATTCAGTGATAGATACTAGCTAGATATAAACTCTTCAGGTATCACGTGTATACTCTTAAGATTGACTTGCTCATTCAATAAAGGTATCAATTTTTGGTTCTATAGGTATTACTTGTATACTCCTAAGGCATCATGTGCTCATTTAATAAAGGTACAAATTATTTGTTATAAAGGTATCACATGTATACTCTTAAGGTATTATGTGTTCATTCAAGTATCAATTATTTGTTCTAAATGAATCAGGTATCATGTGTTTATTTATAAATGTATCAAATATTTGTTCCAGAGGTATCAGTGTATACTCTTAAAATATCAGCTCTATAGTCCTAAGGTATCATGTGTTGTATAGCGAGTTTAGAATTTTTTAGTAAAAAAGAAATGATTTTATCATCTTCTTACTCATACATTAATTTTTCCTCTTACCTTTATGTTATGTTAGTCATACATCTAAGTTATTTTAGTCATCATTTATATCTAGATTTTATACTCTTAGTGCAATATTTCAGCTTAAAAAAAAAAACCACTAATTTTTATGCTACGTTAGTCATACATTTATATTATATTAGTCATGCATTTATATACACATTATCATACCTTTATGCAATACTTTAACTTCAAAAAATCCCTAATTTTGACACAATCTATACGTGTATGCCTTTATATGATATTACATATACATTTATATCAACATCATCATACCTTTAATATTAAATCAAAATGTTGTGTACCATGAGTCTTGTACATTAAATGGTTTCCCACCTTTGTAAAAGTGTACATCGTATGATGTTTATCAAATTAAGGATTACACAAGTTTTTCTAGTATTAAATATTTTTCTTCCACTTCCTTTAACTCTTTAAAAAAAATCAAAATCACACAAAATTTTCTAGTCTTTAATCTCTCCTTTCCACTCCCTCTAACTCTTTAAAAAAAATCAAAATCAAAATCAACACAATTTTTTTAGTCCTTATTCCCCTTCCACTCCCTCTAACTTTTTAAAAAACAATTAAATTGTTATAAAATATCAACTCTAAGCAGTTTTAAATCAAACTAATAGTGTACATGTGCGTTGCACAGTGTGTTATATATATAATTATTAAAAAAATATAATAACATATAAAATGTAATGATTATTATTTTAACAAAAATGTATTGATACTTTTTAATTTGTATTAGTATAAAGCTAGATATTTTAATTTTAAATTTAAGCCATTATAAATAATTATATTCGAATATATTAAAATTTTGAAATATATAAAGTAATATATTAATTTATGGATTAAACAAACAAATAAAAAAAATTGTGTCAGAACATTACATGAGTAGTGAAATTTTAAAAAAAAATTTCATATTGAAAAATAAGTTATATGTATTAGAAATGTTATGATTTAAGTATTGAGATAACTAAATTTATATTTTATTGGCATTTATAACTATAAATACACACATATTTTAATAAATTTTTTTATTCAATGCCACATATAACTCATTTATTTTAAATCAAAGAAAAAATTATATCAACTTATCAAATACATGAAAATCTCTCTTGCTATCTATTTAAATGAAACAATTGATCAAAATTGGACTTAATCTACACATTTTGAATAAAAAAATTATGAATAATAATTATAACATTGATAAGTCAATATTTCAGGGACTACGAATGATGAAATTTTAATTTGTGAAAAACTAGAAAAATTACCTCTGTCCAATCCCTTTTGTCACCTCCATTAATCAGAATATAAATATAAATAACATTTGACAACAAATAAATATAAAATAAGAAAGATAAAATAAAATGTTTGTATATTTCAAATGAATAAGTTGGTTAACTTGCAATAATAATTTTAATCTAATTTTTTCCATTTGATATGTTTTATATGTGTAATTTATTAGGTACACCAATAATATTTTTTTTATTTCTACATTTTAATATCAATTTACAATAAATTAATACTATATATCATAAAAATGTTTAAAAATGAAAAATCATTGAAGCTCACACACATACATTTCCATATTTCAGTTTGATAAATTTTATATGAGTATTAAATTTAAGATCATTAAATAATGATTGATTTTATATATTATATATTAAAAATTGATTTAAAATAGGGTAAATTACAAAAAACAATCCCAACTATCGAATTTTTTAAAATTGCAATAATCTTTTTTTTTTTTGAGATTGCCGCCCAGTCTTTATGTGATTTTGCCGATTGCAAAATTTCCGGTCATTTTTCAAGAAAATGAATTAATTTTTTTTCATTTTGCAACCCAAACTTTAATTTTTTGTCCAATCGCACATCATGATTTTTTATTTTCGCTTCACACCTTTATGTTATATATATGAGTGTGACATTTATGTTATATAAGTGTGATCGATATTCATAAAATAAATATTAAGGAAATATTGGTCAAAATTGGTGAAATATATGTAACATATCGAGAAAATATAGGAATATATTGGTAAATATAGGAAAAATAACAATAAATATATGTACCCATATTTCCATCGATATCGATATTTTCACGATATTTTCGTGAAATTAAGTTACCTATATTTTCACCGAATCAAAATTTTTATTTTTGGTTACAATCAGATAAAATCACAAAGTTCAGGTTGCAATTAGATAAAAAAAAAAAAAACAAAGCTTAGGTTGCAAAGTGAACAAATTATTCTCCATTTCGCCGGAAAATTTGCAATCGACAAAACCACAGAAAGACTGGGTGGTAATCTGAAAAAAAAGAAGAAAATATTAGGTTGCAATTTGAAAAAAGTCGATAGGTGGAGTTATTTTTTATAATTTACCCTTTAAAATAAGTACTTAAAAATAAGATGAGAGATAATAAATATATAATCCCTTATTTCATCTTATTTATCTATTTATTTTTTTTATTTCAAATTTCTATACAATAAATACTAAATTGAGTATCATAACTGATTTCTTAAATTAAATATTTATTTATTTGTATTGAATTTCTTAAAATACAATAAATAAGTTTATTTATTTTTATTTGTATTGAGTTTCTTAAAATACAATAAATAGGTTTATTTGTATTTATTTATATTGAGTTTCTTACAATAAATACAATATGAAAACAATTAATAGGTTTCTTAAAATAGTAATTATTTAATAGGTAGATAATTTATTATAGTTATTTTTGACAGAATATCCTACTTTTATATATATATATATATATATATATATATATATATATATATATATATAGATATAGATAGATAGATAACCTTCCACTTCCTTGAGTTTATTGAAAAAATTCAAAATGTTATATAATGTCTACTGTAATAGTTTTAAAGAATTAAATAACCTTCCACGATTTTAAATGTTATGCAATGTCTGCTATCATAGTAATAAATAATTAAATAACAATTTTATGATTGTCACGTAAAGTGAATTACGGTGTGATGAAAAATACTAATAGTAAAATTGTAAAACTATTCATTGTACGTTTCAAGATTAGTTTTAAAAAGGATTTAATTTATTCGATCAAAATCCTAAAAGATATGTCAATTATCTAATTTATGAAAAATAAAAGTTATCAATCTAATACTTAAAAGATATGAAATTGTCAAATTAAATTTTCTAAATTTAACATTATTATCATTTTCTCAAAGATATTAAAAAATTAACACTGTTAAGATAGATAGGTCAATTATGATTTTAAGGTCTTTGAGAAAATGCTTACGAAGTTTAACTTAATCTGATAGTCTTAGAATTTTCAAGTGTCAGGATTGTTAAGTTTTGTTGTTAATGAGAAGGACTTATATGCACCTGGGGCACATATCCTTCCCCCAGCCCGCTTCGACCCGACCCGGTTACAAAATGGGTTTATATATATTTTTTAATTAATTTTTTCCATTTATTTCTTTCTTCTTTGAGCATCTTCTCTCTTCCTTTTTTTTTTTTTTTTCAGAAACCCTAATATTCTTCTTCTTCTTCCACGGGCGATACTAACAATCCTCGATGGAGCCAAAGTAAAGAAAGTTGAGGCAATGGTTCGTTGGTCCTGATCTAATGCATCTTCTTCAGTGGCAGGGATAATGCAATCCTGTTTTTGATTCTTTTCGGTCGATCTTTTTGCACGATTGCCTACAGATTTTCTCAAATAATATCTTTAGAGATTGATCATGTAAACATGAATGTATTGTTGCTATATTTAATTGTAAATATATATATAGCTAGCTAGTCAGTTTTACTAGATGGTTTAATCTTATTCCAAATTGCATTCAATGACATAAATCGTGATGCATTATGTGTTGTTGTCTGCTGTTCAAGGGTGATCTCAAGTTGGACCACAACATGAGCCATTGCTGGACGTTTTTTGGGGTCACGATTCAAGCATCTTTTCGCAACTCCAACAAATGTCTTTAGGCAATCTGCTGAGATTTCACCTCTCAAATTCGATGCAACAATCTGCTCAACTTTTCCTTTACTAATTTTTTCTTGAGCCCACATCACCAAACTCATCTCATCCTCGCCAAGCCTCAGATATCAACTGCTGCTCTCCCACACAATACTTCCAACAACACCACATGACCAAATGCATATATGTCACTGTTCTTGGTTAGAGTATGATCCACTTATATATAGTTGTAATCAAGAATGGATAATCATGTTAATTAATGTATTAATTGTGTTTAATAGATCCTTTGTTACTGATTTTTGTTGTTCAAAATTTCATTGCATTTGGATGTAGAAACAGAGATTACATCCCTATTGAGATTGAGAAGATGACTAACTTGCAAGACTTAATTTTCGAAGATAATGAGTTGACAGGATCCACACCAATACCTAAAGAACATACATGTAACACCTAAAGAGTATATATATAACATCTATAGTGTATATCTATTACATATGTCACTGAATCACATAATATGAAATTTATATATGTGATACCTTAAGAACATACATGTAACACCGAAAGTGTATATATATAACACCTAAAGAATATGTATAAATACAATTCCTTCAGATGTTATGAAAATATTTTTTAATGGTATTACAAAGATACTCTATAGGTGATATAAAATTACATGCATCTATGATATATAATAAAGACAGTTCCTTCAGGTGTTACGAAAATATTATAACACCTATAGAACATACATATAACACTTATAGAGTATATATATGACACCTATCATTCAATCACATAATATGAAATCTTCTTTATATGTGATACCTCAAAAACATATATATAACACATAAAGAGTATATATATTGATTTGTCCTTTAGGAAGAAGCCTTCGGGATTGGCGAATCAGAAGTAGATCGCAAGGGAAACTCCTCGAAACCCTCTTCGGATTCGCTTTCATCCCTCAGGTTGATCAAAAAAGGGGAAGAAGCCATTTCAAAAATATGAACGGAGAAGAGAGAAAGAAACGAAAGGGTACCTGGATCTGTTTCTGAAACTTGGGAAATCACAGGAGAAGGTTTCTTGCTTATAAGGAAAGAGTAGTTTTTTTCAGAAGAGTTTTATGAAAAAGAAGAGGGGGTATATATAGGGAGAAGTTTTTGGTTTTGGGGGGAAAATGCGAAAGGTCGCGAGATCTCAGCCGTCGGATGCAGTTCGATCCAACGGTGAAGGTGAAAAGTCGTGGATCTAGCCGTTGGATGCAGATCGATCCAACGGCGAGTATGAAGGGATGCATCGAACCAGCGGAGACAATCTCAGCCGTTGGATGTAGTTCGATCCAACGACGAAGGCGAAGAGGCGCCTAGGGATTTATAAAAGCTGACAAGTTAGATTTTTGCCGTTGGATGCAGTTCGATTCAACGGCGAAGACGAAAAGACACCTCGGGATGGAGGAAAACATCGCAGGCAGATGATTGATGGGACGCAATGCTTCTCAAAGAAGCGTCATAACTAGCAAGCGCGAACTGCGTCAGTGCGTGAACACACGCACTCCGAAAGGGGGGAGTACTGATGTGGTCGAACTGACCACATTCGAACTATCCTGAAAAACTGATCGACTTCAGGGATAATTAATGCGAACAGGAGAGAGAAGCAGGAAGAACATTTTGACCGAACAAAGAAGGTTGAGTGAACTGATCAAACTCACAGGCTAGAATGTCGAACTGTATAGGGTGAAATGTCGAACTAGATCCAGACGAACTAATTCAAATTTGAAACAACTGCCACGATCGCGAGAATCTCGCCACCTCCCACTTTTTGTAGGAGAAATCCTAACTACCACGTTTTTCCAGGGAGTATTTATAAACCCTTATTTTCCTATTTCACACACACAATCACACAGAGCAATTACTAAGCATAAAAAGCAATACCAACGTTTTCCCAAATTACTGACTTGAGCGTCGGAGTCTCTTCACCGGGAAAAACCTCCGGTATTTTTTCGTTTTTGCAGGTCTTTCGTATCGGAGAATTCCAATCAGCATCGGAGAATTTCAATTGATACCGGAAAAAGAGAAGATCGAAAAAGGACAAATCATATATAACTCATATATAGTATACATATAACACCTATCACTGAATCACATAATATGAAATCTTCTATATATGTGATACCTTAAGAACATAGATGTAACACCTAAGGAGTATAACTATGACACCTATAGAGTATAACTATAACATCTATCACTGAATCATATAATATAACTATAACACCTATAGAGTACATATATAACACCTATCACTGAATCACATAATATGAAATCTGGTGTACATGGGTGCATCACAGCTCAGGTGTGGGCGCGTGGGTCAAGCTGGTGGGCGCGCGTGTCAGGCTTGGAGCTGGGCGCGGGTCAGGCTGGGGGCACGGATCTTAGATCCGTGCCCCGGGGGTATATAAGTTTTGTAGTTAATTAATCAAATGATATCAAACCTTTATAAAAATGTAGATTGTGACGACTTGGGTTCGAAGTTTTCTAATATTTTTTAAACCCTCCCTTCCACTTCTTCAAACCACATAGGATACTTGAGTTATCTTTTAATAAAGAGCAAGTCTTGTGTGAGACCGTCTCACAGATTTTTTTTCGTTAGCGGATCAACCTATAACCCACACTTAACAATTCATATCAAAGTTTATGAATATGAATTCAATTCATGGGTAATTAGGATCCATCTCACGGAAACTACTGTGAAACCGTCTCACATGAGTTTTGTGTTTAATAAATATCTAATCCAACCCATAATTTTAAGGGTCAATTTCCAAACTACCCAAATTTATAAGCCAATGAACTTTTTTACCCATTTATTTAAGAAATAATTTTTTTACCCAATTTAGGTAGTAATATGTCCAATTTGCCCTCAACTTAATTACATATTTACATAATGTAAAAATTAAATATAAATATATTTAATACAAAATACAAGTGAAGATATACTAAGTACTAACTAAATACAAAATACAAAATTTAAAATGAAATCAAAAGACAAAATTTCCCCATTTTGAAAAGTTGAAAATTTATTTATCCCCACACCAAATATCATTTACCTCCACACCAAATTTCATTTCCCCACACCAATACTTTCCAGTTTGGCTTCTGAATTGCTACGAGATATTTGAGACTTCTAATATGATATATTTGATGAATCTATAAAAAAAATAAAAAATCCACCAAAACTCAATTGTAGTAACCACTTCAATCATACACTCTTATACAAAAAACTCCACCATGTGCAATCCTCACCACTTCAATACTAATGGCAAATGAAAATTTTAGAATAAAGTTTGGATCTCGCTGGTAAATCTGAAGATGTATTTTGTTGCGGTTATCAGATCAAGATGGAAACCGAGTTGAGTGAAGGAGGTCGAAAAAGGTTGAATGTTATAGAGTGACTTTGAATTTGATGATTTGAAGGTTGAGTGAACCTCCTAAATTTTCTGGTGTGAATAATTGTATGTTCTGCGCATTTCCGATACGTTCACGATATGGATGTTACAGCGTGTTCACGATATGAATAGTCATCGTGTTCACGATATGAGTAGTTGTGTTCACGATATGAGTAGTCGTGTTCACGATATGAGTAATCATGTTCACATTTAAACTTGACTCGAGTAATATTACTCGAGTCGAGTTGGACCCGCTGGAATAATTCATTAAGGTGGCGACTCATGTGTGTATCATGAACACAATATACTTATATCGTGTTCACGATACACACATATCGTGAACACGACCACTCATATCGTGAACACGATGACTACTCGTATCGTGAACACGACTACTCATATTGTGAACACGATGACTACTCGTATTGTGAACACGACTACTCATATCGTGAACACGACTACTCATATCGTGAACACGCTGTGACATCCATATTTGAAGTTTTTATCTGAAAAAATGAAGTTTTCATTTCTAACACACTGAATAAGTTTTGAAAACCATTTTAATCATTACATGTGAGTCTCATTATCCACTAATTTTTATTCTATTTTATTTATTTATTATCAATTCAAATTAATTATTTATTGGTTGCATTTTTTAATAGTGTCAAAATCGTCATATTAGACTAATTAATTATGACATCAATAACTTTCAATTCACATTAAAATATAATTAATAATAAATTAATATTTAGTTAAAATTTTTGTTTTATGGATTAATTACATTAAAAAAAGACATATATATTGTTAGCAATTAATTGAAAATAACAATCGTGAATACGTATTAATTTTCATATCATGAACACGTATTATCAGTTCATATCGCGAATATGTATTACATTTCAAATCGTGAACATTCATCCTCAGAAATGAGAATTACCCAGCATCAATGGTGAAAAAACTAAAATCTAAAACAAAAGAGTTCACTCTCTATTAAATATCATGCATATCAACATATCTTCATAAGGGAGCCGTATCGTGGAGAATCATTCTCAGAAGTCAGAACTACCCAAAATCAACATACAGGGATAATGCTGAAATCTAAAACAAAAGAGTTTGTGCTATTAAATACGGTGTATATCAACTTAACTTCAAACAGAAATTTAAACAATAAAATTCATAAGGAGTTTACAATGAAACATCACTAAATACTCAAAACATAAAAATAGAAATGAAACTTACTATTTGCAATAAAAATTCAGTTGCTTTTGACATGCTTCAAGATTTCAATGGAGATGAGAATCATGAAAAAATGAGAAAATTGGTCAAGCCTTGCAACGATTCTTCGGAAGAGATGAGAACATGAAAATGTAATTGCAAAAAGTGGGTTATGGTGTTTTTGGATTTCCAAATTACTTTTTGGATTCATTACATTATTTAATTTGAATACAATGTATTAAATTGTGTATTTGAATTAAATTACAATGTATTGCAATGAACAACAATACAAACTTAAGTTGAGGGTATTAAGGACATTTCACTACCAAATTAGGTGAAAACGTTATTTCTTAAAAAAATGGGTATAAAGTTCATTGACCCATGAATTTAGGTAATGAGAGGTAACTAATTTTAAATTATGAATCTAATAGTTGATGATTTTTGCCCACTTATTAAGTGGGTTGCTTTGTAATAATAGCTTCCATTAATCCTTTTGTCATCATTTTGACATCCCCACACACACAGTACATATATATATATATATATACACATATATATTATTTATATACCATTTTAGTATTTTCCAATGAATTTTGATCTGAAAAGGTTGTGGAAAGTTGAAAGTTGCCTCTAATGAACAGAATCTTTGACTAAATTAAACGAACATGTTTTAAAAATGGATCAAATTAGCAAAAGTTTGAAAACATTTGGGGTTATATATTCTATATATATATATATTCTGTGTATATATATATATATATATTTGATATTGTTTCTATTTGCAAGTATTAGAGGATGTAAAAGCATAGTTGAACACAAAGTTTTAGATTCAGTTATTATCTTGACAAAGACATGACAATTAATATATAGAAAGTAGTATTCCACTGTAAGAAAACAATTATACAAATTATGTTCCCACTCACACTCACTCACCAAGAAAATTCTCATACAGTTGCCGTCACTCATTCATAAAGTGCTCGAATTCGATCAAGATTGATACGAGGGTCCGTTTGGATAGGTAGATAGATTTGGAAAGAGATTTGAAATCTAAGGTCGCATATTCATGGACCGATGTGGAATTGAAATCCATGTATTTCATTTTAAACTAACTTTTAAATTATTTAGGTAAATTTCAAATCATTCTTATCCAAATGGAGCCCGAAAAAAGTTGCGGTTACTCATCCATAAATTAGTCGAATTCAATAATCATCAACAAGAGATTTCTAGAGATGAGCTCATGATCACCAGATACGAGTAGTGTCAATTAATTCATTTAGACTCCATTTGAGTTGAGTGATTTGAAGTTCATTCATGTTCATTCAAACATCATCGTTGAATTTGATATCTATGAATTTCAAATCTTTTATCAAATCCGTCTATCCAAATGAAGCCTTAAATCACTTCTTAACTCAAATCTCATGATTTCTCCTGTAAACAACAAGAACTTTATTCGACTCAAAAATCCCAACAATCTCGCTTCAATAAAACAAAGGATCGAAGAGTGACAATTTTTTTTATATTTCTCATGATTATCCTTAAATTTAAGGGTTCGTCCCCTTACATCGTAAAATTTGTCTACCATAAATGTTGCGGCCTTAAAATAAATCTTAGATCCATCCTTGAATATATGCACTGCTAAAACATTCAAGTATGATTAGATAATCTCATTCTTGAGAAACACTTCTCTTTTTCTTTCTTTTTATTTTTCGATCAACAAACACATATCTTCACGGATAAACAAGATGTTCATGGTTTCAAGATATTGCGGAAGCAAATCCCAACAAATGTTTACGACAGTTTGCACTATCTATAGACTCACGGAAAGTCATATGATACTTCAAAGACTAATTATAAAGAAAGCTTGACATTCTTCAAATTCACCCTAAAATATCAAACGAGATAGACTAATTATGAAGAACTCTCGACATTCTTCAAACTCACCCTAAAAAATCAAACGAGATAGACTAATTATGAAGAACGCTCGACATTCTTCTAACCCACATTGAAAAATCAAGCGAGATAGACTAATTATGAAGAACGCTCGACATTCTTTAAACTCACCCTAAAAAATCAAACGAGATAGACTAATTATGAAGAAAGCTTGACATTCTTCTAAACCCACCCTGAAAAATCAAACGAGAATAAAACCAACTTCAACCAAAAACCTTCACCACATCTTCAATTCCAGCCTTCAACATGAATCAATATCCCGATTGAAACCCAAGAAACAAACTTCCTCAAATCGAAGAAACAAACTTTCAATGAAAGAAAAAACTCCCACGAAGGGGAGAAAAGAACTCCCACTAAAGGGGAAGAAGCCTAAACACAAAAGAATCGGAAAAAACAAAGGGAAAAACAGCCAGCAACAGAGCAAAAGAAGGAAGCACCTCCCCATCCTTCAATGGTGGATGGGAACAAGGTGGAACTGTTAGGGTTGAAACAGTCTAGAGAGAGAAATATTTGAGAGAGAGAGAGAGCTGGCCCTGAGAAACACTTCTCAATCCAGAATCTCATGATCTTTCTGAAAAAGCTTCTTAACTTGTTTGTAACAGATTATTAATAAAGATTACTTTTATGTAATAGGTCAAGCTGGTCAACCGACAGAATAGCGAACCATTAGCAAAAGCGGTTCGACCACTCGTTCGGTTCCACAAACACTGGTATATTTGACATCCATTCAACATATCAGCTAATTCTCAAAATGTAAAACACAATTCATCAATGTCAATATGAACTTCAACATTTTTGCTTCAATAAGGCAACTGCACAATTTTATCTGTCAACTACTGATGATAATTACATTAAAACAAATTTCTTCAAACCTTCACTAAACATAAAACAAATTAAAAAATAAGGATCAAGATGAAACCTAAAACTAATACAGATTAATGTTAAATAAGCAGATAATCAGAAATGCGCACAAACTTTGTGGTTTCAAATCAATTCTAAGTGGTTGGAATAAACAGTAGATTGCAGTGATAAATATGACTTTCGACTTTAGTGTGTCTTTGAGGTGCATCATTCGGAATCAAAGGAGTTGCCAATCATCTTCTCGGGTCTCGTCAGCAGGATCATAATCGTGACTATCACTAACATTCTCTCTCAATGTTGGGGAACAGCGAGTCTCAGATACTGTAAATAGTGGAGCACCATTTGATTGATCAACCAGTTCCATGGCACGAGCGCAAAAGTCATCAAAATCACCTTTCACCAAGAAAAATGATGTCATTGATTGACAAAAGAGTTGTGTAAATTTGATGGAAAGACAAGAAGGTTCAAAGGGAGGGAACCATGCATTATAAAAGCTAGCTTACTTTTGTCCCTGCAGTAAAATCCGATTGCCAAGGATGAGTCAATGGAATCCAGAGCAATACTTCTCACAACACTACAATTAGGGTCCCAAGAAGTTGAGAAATGATAAACCATAACAGAAATTCAACCAGAATGTGTGTGTGTGTGTGTGTGAGAGAGAGAGAGAGAGAGAGAGAGAGAGAGAGAGAGAGAGAGTAAATGATTTGGCAAATAGAATTAAATCTGGGCACAGGGTTGACTTACTTGCAATGGTAAGATGAAGTATCAGCGTCTACATCATCTCTCTTAATGTCAACTACCTAGAGATCAAACAAACAAAAATAAACATTACAGCCAAACATGATCGTAATGAGCAACATGCATAAGTAAAATCCAAGGATCTTTTTTACAAACTTACAATCACAACGAAAAAAAGGATAATAACTTAGCATTACACAGAAGGGTCAGGAATGGGCATGGACAAGTACTACGGATAATTAACTACATTGAGGTTCAGGCTTTAATAAAAAAGAAAAAAGGAAAACCTATTCATTTGGATTTACAAAACCCTCTTGGTGCTCTGATATCCTTTAGAGGTTTTGTATTTCTTAGTGATAAATCTTTAATAGGTACAATTTGCAAAATAGAAACATATATTGAGAAGATATTTGTAATTGCAAATACTTAGTTGGGCTTCTAAGTCGGTAATTTTAGGAATTTACCCTAACTATTATGACGACAGCTGGAGTCATGCTCCAGGTGTCAATTTTAATGAAGTCCCAACACAACCCACTTGCTACAAAATCACAGCAAGAATAATTATAACTTATCAGCTTAATACATTCAGATAGGGAAGAATAACTACAGAAATATCTTCATCATTACAGTTGCCATTTCTAAGGCAAATATCGTGGATAAAAAAGTTGCAATTATTTCCAATAACAACTTTTAAGTATATTTAGCTCAAAACATAACCTGTCTAATACAACTACCACTTAAGTGATTGATCGCAGGGAATGCCTAAAACTGATGTTAAATGTTTGAACTCTGTTCCTCTTTCCTTTTAGCATGTCATATTGTTCTTTTGCCATTCTAAAAGAAAGTTTCAGTATATGATTAAAACCCAGCAAGGTCTACCCATCCACATCCTTGTTGAAATTATCTGTCAATTACCTGGCCCACTTTAAGCCAATAGAAATCTTTAGACATCCACTAACTATCACCATCTCAAGAAAGCAGGACCATATTCTAATTAGCCACCAAAGTAATCTCAATAATTAAGGTATTTGGATTTCTCACCATGCTGGTTTTCATCTTTGTCAACATTAATCGTTATTTATAATCACCATAAGTATACAAGGGATCCAGTATTATGAACTCACGAAGGTTTAATTATGATAAAATACCCTACAGAAATAAGAAAATCACTGACTTTACTTCCCATTTTGGAACTACCAAAACCACCACTAGGGGTGTTTTCGTATTGAATTTGAGAGAGAGGGAGCGAGAGATAGAGAGGGGGAGAGAAGAGTGAGGGAAGAAACACTAGTTTGACTTTGAACTAGTGCTTTCATCTCAATTTACAATAAAATACTCCCTCTGATTCCATTTAAGTGTCATTTTTAGAAGTTCGATCTTGTTTCCAATTATTTGTTTTTTTAGACTTTTATGCAAAGTTATTCCAAGATAATCTCTATCCTAAAAATACACTAACGTTGGGTACTGCCAGAGAGATGGCTTTGGTTCAGCCAAGAACCTCAAATATAAGGTCGATCATGAATCTATTCCATTTTCCTTCCTACCTATGTAGGGGAGAAGCTTTCATTGAGATCCATTTTTTCTTTCTACTAATTTTTTTTAATAATAAGTGGCAAGGGCAAGGACGAATCTAGTATGAAAAGAAGGATCCAGTTGATAGCAAATCTTTTCGATGTTCAACCTAACATGTAAATTTTTAGCTAAAATTTAGGAATTGGATAAGAATCCTTGCTTTTGGCATTAATTTGATTCTTTTCCAGATCTTGAATCCTAAATTCCTTGATTATTTAAGGGGATATAGGTTAATTTTACGTTCCTTAATTGTTGACTAAACTAAAAAAATGGCACCTAAATGGGATCGGAGGGAGTATTAGATGCCAAGAGAGTGGGTGCGTGATTGTCCTTAGAAAATCGGATATTGTGCAAGTTTTACCTATTTTGGTATGTTCATTTAAAAAAGATCGTTAAAACAGCCTCTTTCATAAATTTTTTGTTTGCATTTTTGATAGAAAGGATGGACTTTGGTGTTTCTAATGAAAAAGGACTATGGTCAGTAATACACTATTCTGAGGGAAAGTCGTTGCAATCAACAATGATAAGTAAAAGAATAAAACCTAAAGCAATATATAGCCATCAAATAGACCAAGTAAAAGTAAAAAAGCTAAAGCACCACATAAGCAAATTTCCTTTCCAGAGCACTTAACTCAACAAACAAATGTGGAATGGAACAAGTTCATGGGAATTTAAAATAATCCTAATGGAAGCACAACAAGAGTGTAACTCATAATGAAATAACCCATTCCGAATACTGCACTAACAGCATGTTACTTCAGATGCCAAGAAAGGTACGTAGAAAAGAACTACCCTTCTAACACAAAAGAAAGGGAATGTGATGCCTACCAATAATACTAAGATCGGACATGGCATGGAACTTGCCAGCATAGGAAAGCGTTAAATGAGAAACATGCCCTCAATCACAGTCCCCTCCCCACCAAAAGAAAGGATAAATCCAAGCTACTACTCGTGCAATATGATCTCCATGGAATTTCATAATCAATTATCTCCAGTATGTTTGTTCTTGACTTAAGGTTGAATTTTGCAAGTCTAGATTTAGGATTTTGCAATTTTGAATTTGAAAATCTTTTGTTTACATTCGGATATTGTGAGGTAGGATTACAGGATTTTCTCCATCTCAATCCAAACATATATCTGAACTGGGCCCATCCAAAATACTGATGGGCCAAGTTTAGAACAAGCATGACAGTAGTGTTTGAATTTCTTCACAGCATATTCTTCAAAAATGCCAAGGTAATACCCAAACATTAAATGAATTATATTCATTAAATTATAAAAACCAGTGTCAAACCACCTTGGCATCAGCAGAATAATCATAACGAAAAAAAATATATCGCCAACTACACCATATAAGAGCATATTGAAAGACTAAGAAAAAGTAGAATGAACCTGCTGAACTTCATGAGGATCCAAATAAAATGCCTTTTCATCTTGCACCCCAATAATGTATGTTGATGCACCAGGTCTACCACCCAAAATACCAAGGCTTTGCGGAAATGTGAATGTAGTATACAAAAGTGGAAGATATCTATTCAAAAATAAATGCAAATAAAAATTAAGGGCACATCGTGCTTGGTTTTGGTACCGTAAATAAATACATGCAGACATAGAGAAAACAGAAAAAACCCTAGTCTCAGAACCAGAAATTTAGAGTAAAAGAGCATGCGATACAAGAGCAATATACACATCTTCGACAGAAACCATATGCTAGTTGCAGAAGATCCAACAAACCAAGAAACTAATGAATACATCAAATGCCAATACTGTCATTTATCTACTTTTAGCTCTCTTTCCTAGATTCAATTCAATATGTATACTACTCTTAACTCTAAATATTAATTACATAGCATGATATTTAACAGGAAATTGTTAAAATTCTGGTCCTGAAATCACCAATCTCTCCCCCAATGACAAGGTTTTAGGCTAAGTTCACATAGATGTTTCCCCACTATTCTCAGTTATTGAAAACCCATATACATGTACATTAAACTACACAGCATTTTCATGATATGTGTGAAGTTATCTTCAAATATCCTCTTCACAAATTGGCGAATAGGCTCGCATTTATAAGCTATCCATATACTTTATTGCACAATTAATGTCCATTCAACGTGCCATCTTTTTGAAGAGATGTATGAAGTATAACAACAGCTTTAACGAAGTAGTTTATAGTCTATATATTCATTTGAACCATTTTCTGAATATACATGCTAGATTACTTTAAGGTTGTGTCAATTCGAGCAAGTATAAGACAATAAGTGCATTTACTAAAATGGATTCCCCAACTGAATTCCCCGAACCAGCTAAAGACTATTTTATGTTAAAAATTATGCAGCAATATAAACATAGGGATGGGTTATACTAGAGGCAGAAAATGATTAAGTAGTTGTTTGGATTAAAAATTTGCCTGTGAAACCACACATTTATCTTTCACCATATAAAACTAAAGTTCCTGATGAAACCATTTGGTAAGCTTATAAAAGAGGATTTATAAACTGTTCACCCATTTCATGAATCAAAAGTTCAGCCCTAAAATAAGTAAAATGTAAGTCAAGTGGTAATAAATCTCATGTATTTCATTCCATTTCTGTTAACTTAAATAAAGTACTCATGCATTGACAGGGCGCACCATGTTGTAAATCAACTTTTCAACCAACCAAATACAGATCATAATAATAAGCAAAAAAGGCAGAAAGAGAAAATTGGAGTTCCCAAATCCTAGCCTTTCGTATATGAACATACCTAGGATTGACTTTCTCAAGTCCTAAAACCAAAGGAACTATCAATAGGACAGGGAGCCAGTCAATTTGGCTTCCACTGAACTCAGAACAGTAACTGGATATATCCTCAATGCATAGGACAGGAGCTCCACCCCTTTCCCCATCTTCATCACCAGAAACCACATATAAAGCCATCATTGAGGACAGGACTCCACCATCAGTTTTGTCCTTCTTATCCCGCAACAAACTTTCCCAGGTGCGGCACATGGCATATGGGCCTACCCATGACCCGGGAGCAAGCCCATAACCCTTCCCCGCTTCGAGAAGATTGTGTATAGAAAAGGGTGACTCTTCAGCATCCCCAAAAAGATGCAATATCTGTATATAATTTTCCTCCAGAGGCTACAGGAGCAGAAAAAATCACTATGAGCATGTATTATTGAAATTCGATAGATAAACACTAAAAATTCACGCTATAGTTGCAGAGGTGTGCCTCAGACACAAGGTGCAGCTTATTGCGCTGTTACTAGCACAAGGCAGGCACTGTTCATGGGGCGTGGGCCTTTCAGCACCTCCTTTTTACATGGATTTTGAGGCATGGCCCTTATACACAGGCCCACCGACACCCAAACCCAAACTATTTAACATGCATTTCAAGATATTTAAAGAAGATTTTATGATCTCAATGCATCATGATCAAAGTATGGATGTAAAGTAAGTTACCTTATGGGAAGATTTCCTCCACGATCTTCCTAACTTATGAACCAGAAATGCCTGCACGCATGGATACTAAATCAGCATACATGCTGTGAATGTGAATCAAACATTCCCTAAAATAAAAGATGCAAAAAAAGAGACACGTGTAATGCCTGAGCAACAAGCATCTGGCTGCTTCGCAGCATACAACCCCAATTTACGTCACTAGTATACTTTGAGTCCCCAATAGGCGAAAAACCTGCAGCATCAGGCATAACCTCATTATCCACAGCATGATCATCATTTTATGACAAGTGCACATCCAAACAATATATTTACACACACTACCTTTACGATACGTGATCAAAATCCGTGATGAGAAATCCTCAACAAATGTAGCGAATCCCTCACTCTGAGTTGGATTTGAAGAGTCCTCGCCTTCCTCAGCAACATGATAACAAACTCCCAAAAGCCAGATATCACTCTTGGAAGCCGAGACGTTTGTCCTGTTAAACCCCCAAATTCTCCTAATTGATCCACCATTCATCATCACTCTCCTCACTGCAGCTCTCAACCCCTCATAATAGTCCTTCCCACTTGCTGCCTTTTTCCTACCACTGCTATTGCTATTGCTGCTACTCTTCAACTCACTTCTGCTATGGCTACTACTCGAATTCCCAAATATCGATACAGCCGGCGGCCAGAATCCCGACCAAAGTGCTGCCGACTTTTGATGCGTGCAACAGCCAACACTCGGCTCTGCCTCAGACGAGACAGAACCCGACACAATTTTCGCCGAATTTGAACAATTCAACTTATTTCTGCTGCAATTACCAATGGAATCAGTGTCACCCTCCCCAAAACCCTTCATGAACCAATCATAAAACACGCGGATTCAACAACAACTGCTGCCGCATGAGAATCGCAGCCCCCAACAATCATGAATTCCAATATCTGAGCAAGGAAATTAAAATCTTAACTAAAAATAAATCTACATCAAATTCAGAATCGAAAGCAATTATATCCACAAGCCTTGCTTAGTGATCATTCGAAACACAAACAGAATGAGCAGAATCAGACATGACAACGAAGAAGAAGAGCAGAAGGATTCCGACGAAACGGCGTCGTCGCTTACCGGAGATGCCAAGGTTGAAAGCAGAAGCGAAACTGGGCCAGGGTTTCAACTCTCTCTACACATTTGCTCCCTGCAATATTAATTATTCGGTTGCGTACAATTCGCACCTTATGCTTTTTTTTTTTTTTTTCTCTTAAATTTTGTCTTTTTTTATTTCTATGATAAATAAATACATAAATATAAATTCAAAGTGTTCACTACGCAATTAATTAATAGAGTTATATATTAAATTTTCTTTATCATTATTACAAGTCGTTCATAACAAATTTATTATTGATTTATCTTGAAAAATTAGATTGGTGAGATAATTTTACGAGAGTTCTATCCCTCATAAAACTCTATTATTTCAATATTTGTAGCTAGATAATAATATTATCTTTTTACTATTTGAAATAGTTGGTTTCTGATAAAATTCTATTATTTCATTATCTTGTGTTAGTTAATCATAAGATCTTTTACTATTTGAAATAGATGATTTGATAATAATTGAAAAAAACAAATAGTTGGTCTTCCATACACTAGTTGCACGGATCAAGATTTGTGCAACCGACCTAAACCCAATAATGTGTATATATACTTTTTTTTTAGTGATACTTATGTGTCCCTAAGGCACTATGCCCCCAACCTGACCACTGATGTTGTTAAATATATACATTTCAGGTATCACGTGTATACTCTTAAGTATTACTTACATATAAAACAAAAAATCGATGTGAATAAGCAAGTAACACCTTAAGGTGATACATGTGATACCTGAAAAATATATATCTAATATTTATCACTGAGTAGAAATTAATACTTTAAGAGTATGCATGTGATACATGAAAAATATATATCTAATATCAACTTTAACATGAAAAAATAATACCTCATAAGTTTTTGCCATATATTTTATGCTCTTTTTTTTTTTTATCAAATGACCAAAAACAAGGCACTCTTCTCCTCATTCTTTCTTCTCTTCATCTTATCTCTACAGGCAAAAACTTGCGTACCCTCGGTGCACCGTACCCCCAAAGATATTATTAGTTTGGTATTAGTTATATACTCATGAAGTATTATTGGTGTATTCATAAGGTATTAGTGGTATATCCTTGAATGTATTGGTGATATACTCATAAGGTATTAGTTGCATATTCATAAGGTATTACGTATATAACTGAAACATATGTTTAGTGAAGGTATTATTCAATGTATTATTTGTTACATGTTAACGTATTAATCATATTACTTAAAGGTATTACAATAAATGTTTGGGGGACGGTGCCCCGGAGATACGCAAGACCTACTCATCTCTACATCATCTCCTTCGCTCTTCTCCTCATTCTTTCTTCTCTTCATCTTATCTCTGCATCATCTCCTTCTCCATCATCTGCTTATTTCTTCTATCCATCTTCATCTCGCTGCAACATAAAATAATTCGTTAAACGATCTCATATATAACTTACTATGCCATTAAGGTTTTTTTCTAGGTTTAAAAAAAAAAAAAAACGTCTACATGGTTTCAAAAATCCTATTTTTCTCAATTCTCTCAAAAGCATTCTACATTGGCTATGTTTGCAAATTAATCAAACTTACTTTAATCGGTAATTTTAACAATTAATTCAAATTGGGCCCAAATTACTTAATTTAATTACAAATCAGTATCATTAATTTGGACGAAATAAGGTAATAAGCTTAAGAGTGAAGATTCTCCTTAAATTAGTAATGAGTTTGTTGATCATTTGTAAAACGAGTGACACTTGTGTGCCCCGGGGCACGGTGCCCCCAACTTAACATATTATATGGTGTTATATATATACTCTACAGATATCATATGTATACTCTTTAGGTATCATATATATACTCTTATATACATATGATACTTGTAGAGTATATGTATAACACTAAGAAATGTAACACCTATAGAATATATATATAACACCTGAAGAATATATGTACAACACCTAAATCTGTGCCCCTATATGCCCCAGGGGTATATAAGTTTTGTCCTTGTAAAACATGTCAATTGCTTATGAATGTGAAAGAACAAGAAAACAAAAGATTGACTGAAAGTAAAAATTAGATAAAAAAAAGATGACGAAATTTAAGTGAAAGGTAAAAAGAGATAGCTTTTACTTTAGGCCAAACACCCCTTACGAGTGGTGATGAAGACATCATCTCCAACCTGTATATAAATAACGATATCAACATATATCATCTCATATATAAGATAATACTATCATCAGATCGATATCGATCGATATTAGTGATAAGGATTTGGAGAGTGATATGGACTCAGATCTCCAGCTTGAAATTTGAGCCCCAATTTGATGGGTCAATTTGAGTTGTTTGTGGATAAAATTGGACTATACACTATGAATATATTTTGTATTTTTTTCAACAATAAAAAGACAAGTTAATTGCATAATCCAATAAAAGTCAAGAAATCCAAGTTCATTACTTCAATTCATTAAATTATTAAACAAGCAAAAAGTCCATACTCTTAAACCATTTATGATGAGTGATAACGATTTTGAACTTTTATGATGAATATCGATTTTGAATTATTGTTATACAGTTATTTGTATATGTAAAAAAATATGTAACATGATGTCAAAATTTCTATTTGATTATTTTTATAATTTGACCTCGCAATAAATTTAATTAGCAACTGTTTAATTAAAACAAGTTAATTAAAAATTTGGGCCAATTTGATTCGTTGGCCGAGCATGATAAAGATTGGGTTGGGCTACAAAATTGCAAGCAAAAATTAGGATAGGTTAGCCTCCAGGCCTAGCAATATCACTGGGCCTATTGCCTTGAGTGGCCCTTATTGAAACTACTCTAATCTTTAGATCTTTTAGAATAAAAAATATACCATCCTACTATCTTATCGACGTGGGCAGTAACGAAGTCAGAATTTCTGTTGAGGGGAATTCACTGTCAAGCTACTTTTATATAATTGAAGAAATTTATATGTGTTAATCATTTTATAGAAACATCATTCTTAAGGATAAATGTATTCCATTAAGGTTAAAATATCTTAAAAAAAATATTAATTTAAAGAAGTTCCTTAATTACAAAATTTATTCATCAATAATTATTAACAATTCAACTTCACAATAACCAAACTCAAGTTCGAAGAAGACTTTTCACTTGATCAAAAGAAATGACCAAAGTATGGAAGATGAAAGTTGGGCAGAAACAGTCAAGGCAGACAGGTTTTGGCATTAAATTGCTTTTGCTCGGGAATTATTGGGCTGATTGGCATATATGGGTTCGAAGCCCTACGTGTCTAGTTTCCACTGGACGAAACGGAGAAGCATTTGGAATTTTTAGAGGGAGTTATGCCTTTTTTTTTCTTGGAAGGTGAAAGATTTATCTGAAATTGTTAATAAATTTTGTAGTTGAAGAGTCTATCTTTATGACAATGAACTTGTAGAGTCATGAGACATTATTGTAGTCTAAAATCATGTATTGGCTCGTATAAATAGCCATAATCTTGTAGTGTTTTGGCAAGTGAGTAAATTATATAATAAACTATATTCTAATTCTTAGGACTTGCAAGTGTTTTGTCTTTAATATCTTTGGTGGATTCCTTAGAGTGATGGAGTATTGAGTGTGTGTTTGTGTTTCCTTCTCAATTATCCTCTTCCCGATATCAGGCAGGATATCAGTAGAGGCAGAACCGAGAATTGCCAAGAGAAGTAACTAGTCTTACTGAAACCATCGGGCCGAAGCAGCGGCATCAGTAACTGCATCCGGCCTTGGTGCATGTCAATTTGATGGGTAAGTGATGGTGGGCCGAGATAGGGACCACCAGCGCGGTTGGCAGTGGTGCGATGACTGTAGCGTCATCGGTGGTTTGAGAGGTAGTGATGGTCGTCATTGACTAGCGGTGTGGGAACAGAGAAAACACGATCGGAAAAACAGGATCGAAAAAACAGACTCGTTAGAGAATGACGTCTGATACCATATAAGAACACAAAGATATGTGGGGAATTGATGATTTTATTGATATTGGTATTCATGTATTTATATATACGACAGATAAGTATATGTAATCCTAACTAATGTTGCCGAATATACGGTCACATATTTTGAATTGACAAGTTTATGTCATTCATTAACATGACGTGACATGTATATCTCTTGAATCTTCGTTTATACTTATAAACTTCATAATATGGGATGCACAAGATTATAATCATCAGATCCTCCTCTTTGGATCCTCATTCTACATTGATCTAAGCAATTGAAGTAGCATTCTAGCCTTAGTTTTTGTCCTTACATTACACTGGCTCTGAAGAAGCAACAACAATTGAGTTAAAACTCCATTAACAATGGCCCTTTCCCTCTCCTTTTTCGACTCCAAGCAGACGATGATGAGCGAGTTCAACGCGCTCTCACTGCCTTCATGATCCGATACTCTGAACACCATTTCCACAATGGCCTTAACACCCTTTGGATGATTTGAAACTGCATCTCTTGCACTGCAAATAGATAGGAGATTCTCAATTGTGGCCATTGCCATGGCTGCCAAGCTTCTTGATCTCTCCATGTGGGCATTGGCTAAGTATGATATCAGCCCTTCAACTGCCCCACATCTTGCCATGTTTGCCCGGTTTGACTCCATTGAAGACAATGCAAAGAGAGCTTTGATCCCGGCTTCAACGGCCTCGGATTTAGCCTGCAGGATTATATCAACAATAAGTTGGACAAGTTTGGTGGATTTGCCAAGTTCTTGACTCAGTGCTTTAGTCTCCACACTTAGTGAAATAGCCTCCACTATAAGGCATGAGCTTTTCTTGATGGGAATATTCCCTTTTTCAATGAGAAGAAGAAACACTTGACACATGGAGTCTTGTTTCAACATGTTGAGAGGCTCCATTTGGCTAAAGGGCATGAGCTTCACAGCACAAAGAAGTGCTTTTTCAACAAGAATGATGTTATGATCATCCCAACTTTGGCTGTATGATCTTAAAGCTAGCTCCAAGACTAGTCCAAAGAAGTCCAGCTTGATCAAGAGAGTGTTCTTGATGAGGTCTTGGGAGAGGGAATGGACTGTTTCAAGCACTTGGAGCTTGTCTTGCAATGGTGACACATCTGCTTGGATGATTTGCTTTAGATTTGGGATAGAAATGGTGGTGTTGGAATGAAGCCAAGCTTGGATCAAATGGTGAAGAGTGTGATTAGGCACCATTGATGAATCTTGGAGCTTCTGCATTGTGACTGGGCATGTTGAATTGCCAGAAGAAAGCCATGTTTGAATGGAGGATCTCTCATAAGTTTGGCCTGTGCAAAGAGTGACTGGATCTTGCAACAGATCAAGGCTTATGGGGCACCTAAATAGTGATGGGATTTCCATTTCATCACCCATCAACAAATTGAAATGGATGCTAATGAAATTCACTGAGGTTTATAATGTTGCATTGTTTTGACAAGATGAGAGAGAAACATAAGTATGCAAGACTAACAAGTCATTAAAGTGCAAATCCTAGTGTGCAAGCACAACTTTAAATAAGTAGAACTAATGTACAAACAAATGGAAGAGATAAGCAAGATTTGTTGCAGTGAGATTGCAGCTTTGCAGTTCACTGCTGACAAGATACACATTGGGATGAGAGAGAGAGAGAGAGAGAGAGAGAGAGAGAGAGAGAGAGAGAGAGGGGAAATGGGCATAAATTGGGGGAATTTTATCTTATCCATGGGGGGTCAAAGAAGATAGTATAGGGATGGGAAGTAATGACAAAGAATAATTGCAAAAAGGAGTCTACTTTTCTTTGCCAACAATTACCAGTCAAACAAACCTACCATAGCCAAACTACATGCTATTGTTTTCCAAGTTTGAACGCACCAAACAAGAGACGTTGAACCATTTAATTTGGATTACAAGACAAACCACAATACTTTGTGTACCCCACATTTTAATAATGAGCCACTGAAATTATATATCGACTTTCATACACATGCTCTGTCGTTAAATATTGTTGGAAAACCCTAAATTAAAATTCACGTGCATAAAATCCCAACTTATTTTTAAAATAACAAAACTTATAGAGCTCATCAGACAAGACGTGTTGCTCGTCACAAATCGAAGCTTGGCAACAAAGATGAATCACACTCAGTGTATAAAAACCCGACTTTTTTAAACCATAAATCAAACACACAAGTACTCTACTAGGTATCATTATATCAAAATTGACCATATACATTGAATAATTTGCAAGTTATAGATATATGGTGATGTAGTGATCATGTTTAAAGCTAATTAATGAAAGCAAGCATAGATAATTAGTAGTTTGGTGCACTATTATCTAGCTTGTGACAATTGAATAGCTTCTTGGTCAAGAGTGGAGTCTTCAGCCCATAAGAAGTTGTGAGACATAAGTGAAAAATCATGAATTCTAACTTGTTCAAGTTGCTCCCATTCTGCCCATTTTTCAGCCAAACCAATGCCCTGCAGCATGCTCACTACTTGAGCCATTCGGGGGCGATCCTCCGGTGAACTCTGTGTGCAAAGCATCGCGACTTGGAGGATCGTCTCGACTTCTTTGCTCTCATAAACTTTCAACGTCTCGTCCACTATGTCCCCGATACGTTTCTCTCTTAACAACTTCTTGATCTATACATTACATAAGAATAATTGATCAACAACTCAAGTGTTACATATTGATGTTGATCACTCAAACAAATAAGAAAAAGGTTGGTTAAATCCCTATTTTCGTCCATGAACTTAGTCTTCGTACACTTTTTTCACTACGTATCTGATTTCTAATCCAATAATTATCAGCGTCTCCAAAGTATTTCATCAGATTTTGCTTGAAATAACAATTTTTTTGTTCATATGATGTTGAAATTGTTAACGTGGATTTTTCAATTCCAGCGTCCATGTAGACAAAAATAGAAAGTCCGACCAAATTTTTTTTTTTCAAAATTAAACAAATAAACAACCACTTTTTTTTTTCAAAATTAAAGTTTAATTCTAAATTTTTGAATACAGCAACATAAGAAATATCATCATTTCGTAATTTACGATTCTGTTTTTTTTCTTTCTTTTTTAATGCATCTAAAAGAACTCGCGATTTTATCCTATTTAACCTATTAATTTTATAATGTGAACCACAATTACAACAATTCGAGTCCAATACATGCCCAGCAAAAAGTCGTTATTATATTTATGTAAATATTAAAATCGTGATCTTCCAAAAATATAATTCTGATTTGAATCACAATATCTATTACCTATATGAAAGTATGGACGTTTCTTACAAAATATAGATTGTCAAACATATTCTTATTAAAGATTATATTTAAGGTTATAATAGTAATTTGGGTTCCAAACATTGGATTTTAAACAAAATCATATAGAATTCTGTTATGAATATGATTCTAACATATTAGCACTCTAATTTAAAATAAATTATATACCCTTATAAAAAAAAGTTATTATGTAATATCTTAGTAGTAATTTAATATTTTTAATTTAAAAAATTAATCATTCACGTGCGACGCACCTGCTGTATCGTGGTATTATGTAAAAATCACGATCTTTAATTTGTTCTTAAAGATTCAAAAAGTCACATGATTAAATAATTGCAAGTTTAGAAAAGATTGTGACAACATAATTATTGAAGAGATGAAAAAGAAAACTCACATGATCGAGCAGTAGAACATCCTCCTCTTCTTCAAGACGAGACAGGTCTATTGCACGCTGACCTGTCACTAGTTCTAGAAGAGTTATGCCATAACCGAACACATCTGTCTTTTCCGATGATTTTCCGGTGGACAAATATTCGGGTGCGATGTGTCCCATGGTACCACGTACTTGTGTCGTAACATGTGTCACTTTCGTGTCCATTAACTTTGCCAACCCGAAATCCCCAAGAACCGGTTCAAATTCGTCGTTCAAAAGTATGTTTGCAGCTTTCATATCACGATGAATGATCTTCGGGTTGCAATGCTCGTGCAGGTACTCTAGCCCACGAGCCGTGCCAAATGCTATGCGTTTTCGACTCGCCCAATCCAGCCCCTTTTCTCCTGCTTTTAACTCTGTAACATGAACATATTGTGTGTGTTGAGTTTATAATCTTGCAAAAGTGATGATTTAATTTACTTGAATTTAAGATAGTGTTGCTAATAGCATGGATCAAGATCCTCTTCTATATATGCATAAAACATATATTGCATCATGTGATTTCAAGAAAAATAAAATGTGGAAAACATTTATGTATTTCAAGAATGTGTGGTTTGAGATTATGTTGTGACATGTTTAAATGTTTCCATTTTGTCGTGTGAACTTTACAATTTGTTGGATTCTGCCGACTCAAACAAATCATAACCGTAGACATACCTAGTAATCAACGACTAAATTGTTAGTTCATACGACTTAATCTAAACAATTTAACATGATACATTGAAGTGCAAAAAATAACATATAGTTCAAATGACAAAATGTAATTGATGAAGTGCCATATTTATATATATCATTTAGTAATGCAAGAAAGCATATATATTTTTATAAACTTAAAATAGAGATTTGACATAATAAATTTTCAACTTTTTAAAGGATGGGGCTACATACCACAATTCATTGTAATAAAAAAATGATATGGAGTATAAAAAGTGTGTAAAGTATTATTAGATGATATGTTTGGATAATCCCACTTTTTTTTCAAAATACAAATTAATAGAAATCTTAAAAGATAGAAATTTCCAAAAGAAAGTTACACAATTTGCTAATATGTTTTTCTTGAATTAAAAGGCAAAAAATGCACAAAAACTTGTGTGAGACGGTCTTACAGATGATTTATGTGAGACGGATCCTTTCTGCCCATGATTCAAACCCATATCCATTGATTTATCTGTTAATTTTGAAAAGTAAGTTGTGGGTTGATCCGTCTCACGTAATATAATCCATAAGACGGTCTCACACAAGACTTGCTCCACAAAATGTGGTGTAAAACCATATTGACCCACTTAGTTGGATTCGCGTTTTATGCACAACAGATGATCCAGAAACGAAAAACAACCTAGTACCTATGTCGTGTTTTATGCACAACAGATGATCCAAAAACAAAAAGAACAATGTGGTACCTCTTAGGCGATATGCAACGCTGAGGTTCGACATAAAAGGATAAACGAGTATTCTCTCAGACGAGGTGGTGCAGAATCCGATCAATCGGAGAAGGTTCTTGTGAACGGCGATGCTTATCAAATAAACCTCCCGTAGAAATGCCGCCTCTCCGCCGGGGCTATGATAGTCCATGAGACGCTTCACGGCAACTACGGTGTTATCCAATAGGATTCCTCTGTATACTTTCCCATATCCACCTTGTCCAATTATGTTGCCCTCACTAAAATTGTCCGTTGCTAGCTGCATTTCGCGCAACGAGAACCGTCTGATCTGTCCAAACGAAATCTTGCGTTCATCTTCGCCTATATCATTACAATCAACTTGTGTTATTACATATGAGGTATTATTTTGTAACAGAAGTCGATCATTTTCATTTTGAACTGATTTTTGAGCAATTTTAAATAACTCGACCAGATCATAATATTGTTTATTTGAAGGATAATCATTTTGTTTATGTGAACTACATATCTTTTACAGAAAACAGTGTCATGGAAAAAGATAATATCCAACATGGCTGTGAGAATTTTGAAAAGTTTCATATGTACAAAAGATAAAATAAAGGAAAATTGCATGTTTTGTCACTCTACTATCAATCTTTTGTTTACTTTTGACCTTTTTTAGAAAAGAAAAAAGGAAGCATGGGCACTTTTTGGCCTAATTGCAAAAATGATACCATCTTTTCCAAAACAAATGTAATGTAAACTTTTTGAGTTTAGTGGAAAAACTAATATTTTTTTCCAAAATTGTAATTCAATCCTAACTTTTTAAATTTAGCAAAACAAAACATGAATCTAACCCACTATTACTGCTCGAAATTAATTCAATTATACTATCCAATAGTTCGAGTTCATAGATCTCACAAAATAGTGTGTCAAAGTCGAATTACAACAGTGTGCAATATTATTGTCGTGATACCAAAAAATATATTTAAATTGTGATTTGAATTACAATAGTGTGTTAAATCATCATGCTTGATCGCAAGCGTGGTGATTTTTATTTTTTCTAACATTATAAAATTAGACTTAAATTGCAATTTTGGAAAAGATGGTAGGACACAGTACCTGGCACATCAACAAATATTTCGGGGTCCGGTTTACGAACGCGATGAAACCGGTAGCCGAGGACAGCGCCGAGCAAGAGAAGGGAGAATGCACTAATGCTTGCTATGGTCACCAAAACCTGAACTTTTGATTTTCTTTTTGAAACTGCATCACAGTATATACATCAATAATAGTTTACTTATTATGTATTAATGACATTTTAGAAATAAATTGTTAATTAGTTGATGCAAATAAGAAGAAAAATTAAAACCTGGAAGAGAAGAACTTGAAACACAAGGCTGTTGGAGGTTTTTGCCACATGTGAGATGAGTGGCTGTGAAACTGATAATATATTGCCCATTCATAGTCACAATGAGAATGATGAACTTATAATGAGAATTATATAGAGAAAAAAATGCAAAAAATGTCATGTTAATTGATTAAGAATTTACTTTTCTATGCATGGTTACAATAAATATTTTTTCAACCCATTTGATAGAGTTAAATGTCTAAATTACACTTAGTGAATAATGATTTTGCCCTAATATATGCATTGTAAAGTTTTCTTATACTGGGTTTTTGGGAAAATGAATATTAATGATTTTGTCCTGGAATAGATAGAAAACTTATACTTTAAAATCGTAGGTAGAAAAGTAAATCGTTTTATCAAAAGGGATAAAAAGAAGATTCACCCATTCAAAATCCG
This sequence comes from Scutellaria baicalensis, assembly GCA_005771605.1. NCBI lineage: Eukaryota > Viridiplantae > Streptophyta > Magnoliopsida > Lamiales > Lamiaceae > Scutellaria > Scutellaria baicalensis. The sequence goes on along the minus strand of CM016723.1, from coordinate 2,069,757 downwards.
CTATTTTTCATTAAATTTTTTCAAGAATGTAGGCTCGTATCCCAAATTTTGTCGAAAACTGTCACGTGCAAATCGTAGAACAGTTACAACATCGCAAATCCATCAGTTTCAAGTAATTGGGAAAATTTTATTGATGTTTTAGAGACTTGTGAATGAAATAGTGATAAGTTCGGTTAAATTAGCCAACGTACTTGAAAGTTGGCGTCGAAAAAAGCGGTTGAGGAATTTTTCCAGTAAAATCATTGGATGAAAGGTCCCTGCAACCACATCAATTAATGTTTCTTAAAATCAAGAATGTATCAATTTACATACATACATACATAATTATTGAATAATTGAAGGAGGCAAATTAAGCTTCTTACAATTCCACAAGGCCAGTGATATTTGCTAGTGATGATGGTATTGACCCACTTAGTTGGTTTCCTCTTACAATCCTAATCATCCATATTTGCAATATTATACAACGTTCATATAGAAATCTAATATGAGACGAATATAATTCATCATCTGTATGTCATGAATAGACATGGATTCAAATTTGTGAAACGGGTTTATAAAAGTTTACTCTTTAACATATAGATAGATCAGATAGATTATTGTATATAAGATCGATCGACTTACAGATGTTTGAGGTTGGGAAGTTGTCCCCATGATTCAGGAATAGAGCTATAGAAGTTATTGTCAGCCAAATTCAAATTTTGCAAATGTTGCATCTCACTAATAGAATCAGGCAAGCCACCAGAGAGGCTGTTATTCTGTAAATTCCTGGACACAACAAATTAATAAACCTTACTTGCCATTTCATTATTATTATTTTTAGGGGTAATTGTTGAAAAAGTCACATACTTTCTCAAAATTGTAACTTTAATTTAACCTAACTTTTGGTTAATAAAATTTTTAATATGACTTTCTATATCTCATGCATCCGTAATTAACCGGCAAATTTCGGTTATTCCAGAACTCCCCAAATTTTCAAAAATTATGAAGAAAATCTCCAATGGTACTACTATTATTGACCTATAGCTATATATATACACACATTTTATAATGTTTATAATTATGTAGTTTTTTAATATATATACATATATATATATATACACACTTGCTTGATTTGTGTAGAACAACACTTACAAGTTAATGAGAAACTTCAAATTGGCAATTGATGGTGAAAGAGTTCCTGTAAATCCATTAGAAGCAAAGCTCCTGCAAAAATGGAGGCATCAATAAATAAATGAACTAAATAAAAAGAAAATAAAACAGTGACAAATAATTAATTAAATACTAACAGAGATGTAACACTTCCATTGGTATTACAAGTAACATGAGACCAACTGAAACAGGGGCTGACAAAATGACTATCCCAATCTCTAATTCTATGGCTTGAATCATTCAGCCCTCTTAGAATCTCAATTAAAGTCTGACCTGAAAAATATATAATAAAAAAAAACATTTATGATAAGATGATATCAAAAATAGCATGGTATTTGTCAAGAAGTAGATTACAGTGATATTTGTGTAACAAAATTTGCACAAAATGCACAATAAAGAGGTAGGTGGGGTTTCATATATAATTAAGAGTTTATTACTATTATTATTTCCCACTAACTTATCACATCTGAAACTCTCAGTCATTAATTTTTCGAACTGACAATTTTATCCTTTAATTGTTGGAAATTTGGAAATTTAGATAAATTTATCCGAAAGGTCATATCAGGCTCAAGTCCTAATTTTGGTCTATTTGACAAAATTTAATGAATTTCACTAAATAACATTAAAAGTAATAGATGAGTATTACAAAAAAAAAAAAAAGTTAAGGATAAAATTGTCAGCTCGAAATCAGCAAATTTGTCAGAATAGCAATAGCCTAAAATTGGGGTTTGATAGGCCAATTTTAGTCCAAATTAGTCTTTCAGACTGCAATTGACCTATATTTTTTAATTTTCAAAGTTAAAGGATAAAACTGTTAGCCCGAAAAATTAATGACCGTAATCGCCAGACTCATAAGTTATTGGATGAAAATAAAAACTCTATAATTAATCATTTTTTCATAAAAAAAAAAAGATCAATATTATCCATTTAATATATATATATATATATATATATAAAACCCATTTTGACTAATAAAAAATACGAGTACTATCTTTAAATAATGGTCCCACCCACACACTCTTTAATATATGAATGTGGATGGACAATATAATTTTTTAATATGTGAAATGCATTTAAAAAAACCCTTTTTTTTTTTTTTGAAGATATAAGTAAAAAATATCTTATTTTATGAAAGTAATGATCATAGAGGCAAGAAAAGTCTCAAATATTTCATCAGATTTAAATATACAAAAATTTCTTTGTGTGGTTGCTACATATATAGTTCAAAATATGAATGACAACAGAAGTAGAAATCTGTATAAATCTGCAACAAAATTGATTTCTCTGCATTAAAATGGAAACTACCTTCACTATTAGGTTTAGTGGAGTCGCAAAAACTGAGAAATTGCAATAACAAGAGGAGAGCAAAAATGATGGATGACTTCAAAGAGATGAGATATTGTTTTGTCGAATAGGGTTCCGCCATCTGGATTCTTCTGTTAATAGTTGAACCTAAGCATAATATAACGAAAATGCTATTAGCCAGTTTTTCATGCAACACATAATTTTTGTGCAAGTGGAAGTGCAAAGAGTTTATGATTCACTCAAAATCAAGAAAGCACAGAAAATCTTGAAGAAAAAAGACACGTAACCTTGTTTAGCAGAGCCTATTGAAGATCAAAGTGATGAAGAGAGGCAATTAAGTTATGTCAAAAACTGAATATTTGTTAGTGTTGAAAGCATTCACAATGAGAAAAAGCTGCTTTAAATGGATTGTGGGGTTTGCATTAAGTGAATTGTTGTTGTGGTGAATGAGAATCCCACTAATAATACACAAAAAAGAGGGGAAAAAAATATGGACTTAAATCTACAAGAGAAGATGCTTAATCAGTGAGCAAAAAGAGAGGTTCTTTAATATCTATATTCTCTGTTTAGAGCACATCAACTTTACCTTTTATCTCATAATGATCAACATCATATCATACTATACACCCAAAACTTATGTAAGAAGCCATTAAGTGGGATCTCGTGCCAGAACACGTGTACATTATCCCGAAATTTGCAAAATTAGTCGTGTAAATTATAAGCGTTTAATCTCAATTTTGGTCCTACATATAAGTTCTGAGAGAATATTTTGGAAGCAAATAAAAAGTCATCAAAACATAGGATTTGCTCAAATTATTGCATCTTTATCAAAAACTTCTTGAGATTTAAAAGACCTAAATGTAGATTGAAAGCTTGAATAGTTTTCATGATACATAATGTATGTTGTAACATTCTTCTCAATAATGGCTTTATAGACACACTCATATGTTGAATTGTTGGATACATTAATTTTGAATTCGAAAAATTCAAGATTTAATGTTGTTTTATGTTTTTTTAGGAGTTTTTATTTTCTAGTTGTCCTTAAATTTTATTTTTTATAGGTCAGACCAACTTTTCATTGGTTAATGATCAACATTGAGGCAAATGCATAGTAGTCAGTTGACTTAGAAAAGGTCAATTCTTCATATGACACTACAGCAATAATGGATATTTCTAAGAGGATTTTGCAAAAGAAAAAAAAAAAAAAAGTCTACTACAAGTTATCATCGCAAAGATTGAAATTATAAATTGATAATAAGTTGTCACAAAAGTAATTGATTGAGGTTTTCGCAGCAACAACATTGTCGCAAAAAGAACTTTTTCTCGCAACAAAATATTGTGCGGCATAATGATTTTACAATAATTATCAATATTCTTACGACAACGTTTTGTTGCGACTAATAATATATTCAAGTATGCATTTTTATCTTCTATCACATTCCTTTTGTTACATAGGAATCATGACAAAACTTTCTTCTACTCGGGTCAAACAATAACTTTTCATTGGTTTCTTGATCATTCATGCTACTAATCTCATCTTCTTCATGCATAATCAACTTATGTAGATCCTCCATTATGCTTTGTACGGTTGAAACTCATATTGTATTAGATATCTAGCATGTCAGCAGATACTTTCTAACTTGTAAGTATAACATTTGAACAAAATATATGTATGTGCGTGTATATATATTAGTTGATCCTTTTTTGCTTAGCTATATATGTTCCAAATCTACTAATGTATATACAAAAATTAAGGTCATCTATTCTAGCTCATGTCCTAGCTTTAAAACTTTACAAATTCAAAAGATATCCCAATTATAAGAAACTTTATTACATATATAAGAATATTAGTAGCTAGAAAGGAATTATCATCTCCTATGGGAATAGAGTCAAAGGGGTAGTGGGGAAGAGAAAGATATATTGCATGATCTAAAATATAATGATTAAGTAATCAAAAGGCATATTTTGGTGGTGAATCCATTTGCTTCTAAGTCCCAACTGTTTTACAATTGGGGAACCGAAAATGAGAGCCACTACTAATTAATTCCTTTATTCTTGCTAGGGATGGCAATGGGGCAGGTTGGGGTGGGTAGTTAACTACCCAGGCCGCCCCGCGCCTACTACCCGTCGTCCCGCCCCGCCCCGCGACCGGTCACGGGTTGGATATTGTTGTCCCGTGCCCTGCCTCGTCCCGTCCCTTTTTTATAAAAAAATTAAAAATAAATAACAAATTACAATTTTAACATGAATAATTTGAAAAATATCTAATTAAATCATTAACTAAATAATTTGAATAATTATTTGATTAAATAATTTAAAGTGGTATTTAATTTTACTATTTTACACACTCAAAAACAAATTAAAAACAATATTTTACATGTAATGTTACCATTTTAGTCTTTACTTAATTAATTAAAATATGATCCTCAATTACTTTTATATATATACACATATACACTTAATTATTATAATATATACATTAATTGAGATTAATATATATATATAAACTTAATTATCACAATATATATTATTAATTAGTATTAGGCGGGGCGGGGCGGGTCAGGTCGGGCGCTATAGGTGCCCAAACCCACCTCGCCCCAAACACCGCGGGTCAGGTCGGATAGTCGCGGGTTGGGTCGATTTTGTCATCCCTAATTCTTGCCAATATGCTATTCACCATGCAATTTTGTATTGCATCTTTTTATTTAGTGCCCCCTCGTTTTTTGAGTTACTACTATTGAATAATGTGTTATTTCATGCATATTAAATTAATCAAATAAAATGGTAGTTAACATATTACAATACAATGATCCTAGCTAAAAGCTTCTTTAGAGGGAAAAAAGATTGTGGAATTTGGCTGACTCATTACTAGAAGATTTGCTTTTTATTACACCAAACTTTATTAAATTAGAAAAAAAAAGGACAAAACTATGGGATATAGAAGAGAACATATTGTGTAACACCATCCTATGAGATATTATTTAGTGTAGGAGATGGATTGGCTTGATGCAATAAAGGATCAGTAAAGATGGGTTAACTTCAGCTAGTGTTCGGTTGGTCAACGTTGGCGAACTCCGGTTAATATGGATCCAAAGTGATATGACAAGTAATGTTTTTAAATATATCATATAATACTTTTAGAAAATATTTTTATATAATATAAATAAGAATATCACATAATAGAAAGAAAAGTATTACAGACAAAAGTATTAAAATCACTATTCATTGATTTTGAGATTGTAGGGGAAAATATGTTTATTATATATATATATATATATATATATATCATGAAACATACACATGAAACAGGGATAAAATCACATTTGGTCTCATAACTATTGTCTTTTTCACAATTAGTCTCATAACTATTTGTTTTTTTTAATTTGGTCCCATAATTTAAATAATTGCTCTATTTTGATCTCAATATCGTCAAAATTTTCAAATTTGGCTAGAAAATAGTCATATGACATCCAATTTGGGGGTTTCCGATGAAAAATAATGACATGAGATGTGATGATTATTGTATTGGTTCAATCATTAAAAACAAATTCTAAAATGATCATGTGAAATTTTAATCATGTCAGTATATTAATATATTAGAGGTTATTCAATTACATTTAAATAAACTATAATTTGTACTATTATTTGTAATGTCATTTACTTATATGAAGTAACAAGATTAGCATTATTACTTTCATTATTATCATGATTTAAATCAATACTACTCCTTTCACTTAAAACTTAATTTTATATAATGTTTTTCTAATATTATAAATTACAACTTAAAAAAATGATAAAAATATAAAATTAAATTACATTTATATATTATATATATATATGCGTATTGAAATAATTGGAAGATGATCTTATTAAGCTTTCAATTTATACATGTTGATTATATTATTAGAAGATCGTTTCTATTACCATAATAAAAAGCAGAGTGCACATCTCAGGCACGCGGGTGAATTACTTGTTAATATCTTAAATTATGTTAGAAATTAGATATAAATATTGAGAATAGAAAAGAGGAGGTGTAGAGCTGGGTTTGGGTATAGGGGGTTGGGGGAATTTGAAGACCTAATTTCCGTGTTGCATTGAAAAGTAAGACAGTGGATTGCACTGATTTTTATGATTCTAAAAAAATGTCATATTTATTAAATGCGTAATTATTTTTCACCGGAAACCTTCAAAATGGATGTCACATGACAATTTTCTGGTCAAATTTGAAATTTTCAGGGACATTGGGACCAAAATCGAGCAATTATTCAAGTTACGGGACTAAATTAAAAAAGTAAATAGTTGTGGGACCAATTATAGAAAAGACTATAGTTATGAGACCAAATGTGATTTTATCCCCATGAAACAATAAAGAAAAGGCAACCGGGCCCATTATACCACATTTCTTAAAATTTGGGTCCAAAATAACATATTATTTTAGTGTTTGACCTAAATACCACATTATTATAATTTGTGTCAAAAATACCACATTTGACTATTCAAAAAGGTGAGCTCCCTCTCAAACACTAAAATAAAAAGTCAAAAATTGAAAAAGTTGGTTGGTGGCGGTTATTATTGGGCATTGATTGGCACACTAAATCAGCTTTATTAGGGGCAGTAAATAAAAATAATTTTAGTGGGAAAATCCAGTAAAATCACCACCTCTCACATGAAAAGGCAGTAAAAAACATACGAAAATTAGAGACTTCATACGAAAATCCCTGATCCCTGAAATTCGTGGGTTTGGTTTGGAGTGCACATTTCGTGAATATTTGTCATCCTCCTTATTATGTAGTGCCTAAACATTTTCGTGTAGTGCCTAAACATTTTCGTGTAAGAAAGAACATTCAAAAAGTTTGAGGCTGGACATCATTTTCGTATAGTGCCTAAACATTTTTGTGTAATGCCTAAACATTTTCGTGTAGTGTCTAGACTCCCAACTTTCAGCCTCGATTCGGCCCTCTTATGCTCATAATTGGGCTTCGACTTCTTCATGAAAGTTGTAGCCCTTCAAGTTAGCTATCCAATGCCATTAATTTCAGCCCAATATCAGCTTTGTGCACCAAGTTATACCCAATTTACTCAAACCATGTCAAGATGAAAATCAGGATATTCTTGCACGACTTTCAACTTCTTGTACTATTCTGCTCTCTTGAAGGCAGAATTGATGAAAACTTCCAACATGAAAGTTGTAGAACTCCCTCTTAGCTTTCAAACAAGACAAGAAACATTGAATTTTGACTTTTAGAGCTCGAGATATGATTTTTCCCCCATAACTGCATTTTATCGACTCCCTATCTCGACTCCAACTTGACATTAAATTCAATTGGACTTTCATTGTGAAATGTATTTCCACCAAAATGGGAAGTGTATTTGAATTAAAAGTAAATAATCACTAAAAAAAGAGAATCAATTTTATTACACACGACAAAAAAAAAAAGAATCTATTTTATGGTACTGTTAATGTTGGATTTTCCAACAATATTAATTTTCCTTTTTCATATTATCCTAAATTCAAATTTGATTTTAATTGGATTTTAAAATTGGATAAGATTTATTTGATAAGATTTGGAAAAGGATTTAATTCTCTCACTCAAAGATTTGACTTGGTAAATCACGTGTTGAATAATTTGAATCTCAAACATGACTAACAAATCTTCCTAAGTTTTAGGAAGTTGTTGTGTGTTCTCTTTTTGATAGGATTCAAAGATATATCCAAGTGATATATATATTGAAGAAGTCTACGGGATTTTAAGAGTGAGATCAAGGAACGTGGGATTGAGGAGAACAAAGTCTAGAGAAGAACAAGTCAAGATGCAGTCCATGAAACAAGGTTGAAGAAGTCAAAGAACATGTCCACTTCCCATTCTTCATGCACGATAGAACATGGAAGATCATGGAGTTATGGAGATCATGGAAGTGGAGTCTACACCAAGTGTACTCCAAGGTCTATAAATAGATGAAGCTGCTGAAGATCAAGATGTACAGAATCGAGAGCTTAAGCAGTCTAGGATAGGCAGTACACTGGTGTTAAGAGTTGTGTTGTTCACACCGTAGGCAACATCGTTTTTTCTTGTGTGTCATAGAGTTTGCATACTCTTGACTTTTAGTATAGGTGTTCTTCGAAGTGTTCAACTGAGTGTTTTGTATACGTCCCTAGGTTTCATATACATCACATAGGACGTATTGAGTCGTTTGTTCGAAAGAGTCTCTTTTAGAGATCTTTCTTTCTCCTTTGTACACATACACATATTCAATAAAGGAGTTTTCGCCCTGAAGGCATTCCACGAGTATTTGTATACTCGTGGATATATCGTTTGTGTTCTGCAACTTTCAATTCGATCTATTTTTCCGCTGTGTGTTACGCTGGTGTTGTCGACACCGCCGACAACACCGTGTACTTTGATTGGGACAACTTTGTTTTTGTTTTTGCAGATCCACGTAGGACTTTCAGGTACAAATAGTACTTTGAAAGTACATCATTTAGTCACATCATGTCATTGTTGTCATAACACTAAAGGACAATTTGTGGTATTTTGGTCACAAAATATAAGGATGGTGGTATTATGGTCAACTCTTATAATTTTATGGTATTTTGGACAAAAATTTAACAAAATGTGTTAAAGTGGATCATTTTCTCTAAAGAAAACTTCTCTATTAAGACAAAACTAACATCAAAATAGTAACTTACTGGCGTTCTTCCATGTGACTTTTAAAAGTACATAAAGATTAGTAAAGTTCTTGCATTAAAAGTATTAATAAAGAGAAAATAAACAAGATGGCTGATAGATAAAAGGGTTAAATGCTAAAATAGACTTGTATTTTTCATGTTTTTACACTTTGCAATATAAAATTTATTTTTTGACAGATTGCAACCTGAAGTTTACAAATTTTACAAATTGCAACTTCCTAACAAAATTTTCAGCAAAATTGGGGTTTTTTTTTGATATTTTCCTAACAAGTTTATGATATTTTCACACAAGTTTATGTGTTTTTTTGATGTTTTTTTTAACCTAAATTAAAGAGTTTGGTTTAAGGGTAAAAAATCAATTTTATTACATATGAGTTTTAATAATTCAATTTTGATTTTTCTAAAACGACCCGAATAATTATGGAAATATCAAAAATACCCCAATTTTGCTAGAGAAATTGTCAGAGGTTGCAATTTGTAAAATTCGAAAACTTCAGGTTGCAATCTGTCAAAAAATAAAGTTTAGATTGCAAAGTGGAAAAACATAAAAATATAGGTCGATTTAAGCATTTAAACCTAGATAAAATCTATATGATATAAAACAATATTAGTAATTGTGTGATTACTCCTTTATCAAACCTCTTTCTGCATCAGCTTTGGTAGCATCTAATAATATTCACTACCCGAACTTAACTATATCATGAACTATTCGGTTAAAATTAAACAACTCTTAGGTCTAAGAGAATTAAAAAGGAAAATAAATGGAACAAAGTAACACTTGACAAACATCAACTATAGGCATATTTTGAAGGCATCCATAATATCTAGAAGCCCTTTAAATGAGAATACAAGTAGATGAAGCTAGAAATCCATAGATGAAATATTTGATCAATTTTAGTACCAATCATCAAAACACAAGTAGATATAGGTGAGATTCCTTAAAAACATCAACATAGTAGGAAATGTTGTGGACAAACATAGAAAATCAGACTTTCAATAAACATGCTCTCAGATCTCTCCATCCCAGAGTTCTTCAAAGGTTCTGTACTCACTGAGCGTCTCGTGCACAAATCCAGAGCCCCTCAGCAGTCTTGCCTGCAATTTACGAACAAATTACGAGCTTTAGGAAATCCAGAGACGAATATTACCAATGATTTGGAAGTTAGAATCTAATATTGCACTTTATGATTTGCATAGTCTTGAAGCGAGAGTAACTTGCCTGCTCGATTTCAGAGAACTTGACAAACAAGTCATCTGGTATGGACCAGTCGAAAACATCAAAGTTCTCTTTGATCCTCGACTCGTTTGTGCTCTTTGGGAGTACACTATGACCTGATTGCAGTCCCCAACGAAGAGCAACCTGTGCGGGTGTCTTCCCCAATTTCTCCGCAGTAGAGACTAAAATGGGATGCTTGAGGACTTCACTCTTGAGCCATGTTGAGCCTGGAGAACCCAATGGTGAATAAGCCTACAAGTCAAATAAAAGTTAGAACTAATGGAATTAGTAAAACATGATAAATACAGAACAGGTGAAAACATGGACTATATGATTCGAAATTTTAGATTGAAGATATGTCGCCAATTCCAGTAAGGGCATATACAGGCATTGCCAATCTTTAGAAAAGATGGAAGTCAACAAAGATTCAGTCGACTCACAGATAGGTGAACTCCCTTGGATTTACAAAATTCCCTCAGTTTAGCCTGCTGCCATGAAGGATGACATTCAACCTGGTTGACAGCCGGAGGTATGCGTGCAACAGCCAATAGATCACCCAGCTTTTTCACCGAGAAATTGCTAACCCCTATTGCTCGGGACTTTCCAGAATCACAAAGTGCCTCCATGGCTTTCCATGTGCTGGGTATATCTGACACAGCAAGGTTTTCAGGCGCAAAGCCAACAGACCCCTTCTTCATCCGAACTGGCCAATGAATCTGCAAAGCCATATGGTTGTATCCATAAACCAGTGGTGTACGCTTTGATTGTAAGATCCAAGTACAAAGCCGGATACTTTAATTTGTACAAGAGAATAAAAAAGGGAAGAAAAATGAAGCTGCATGAACTCCCACTTCTAAGGAAATCCTATGCACCCTTGAAGTTCTTAAAAATTTGAACAAAGTTTTTAAATATCTAAATAAGTTTGACTTTGGCATACAGTTTGTTCTATTTATAATCATGGAACAGAGCGTACCAGGAACAAATCAACATATTCAAGTTGCAATTCCTCCAGCGTTTTGTTTAATGCCACAGGCACATCTTCTGGTGCATGGTCAGTGCACCTACAGAATTCAGGAGGTGATTCAATACCACAGTTAGGACCAAGGACAAATTAGTGCCAAAGGCACGATCATAAGTCGCAAGAAATTCATGAAAAACAGCTCAAGAGCTCAAGAATAAGAGGTTGATGTACAACAGAACAATACTACTATCAACTAATAAAAGTTTGAGATTTTTGACAAGTTCAAACTATTATACCATATATTCCAGGCTTCCAGCTCAATCGCCATTCAAAATGATTATAACTATAATTATCCCAACAAATTCAACCAATCACCTTCCCACATAATGTAGTATAATAGTTACAACTAGCAATAAAGCAGCAGCCTTTTTTTATTTAATCAGACACGAATTGAATAACTCTGCACCAGTACATTTTAATCCAAAAATAATTACCAGAGTTTGGAGGTAATAAACAAATCCTCCCTCTTCACAACTCCATCTTCAAACAATTTCTTCAGAACCATACCAATCTGAAAAGAACACTGGATGAGTCTCATGGACATATATAAGCTATGTATGCATGTGTAGCGTTATTGTCTATTAAATATGTGCTTATGAATACACATAGATCATTCTTATGTCATGGATTGATGCAATCAGCACCTCGCTTTTAAAAGAGACTTAGGAACAGTTAAAACCCATTATATGAAATACCCAAGAAAGTAGTACTTTTATCTACTTCAAAAATAAGTCCCAGATCAATATGAGCCACAAACTTTGGACCTTTAAGTAGCATGAATATGCACAATAACAGCTCTCAAATAGACAGAAAAAGTAATACGATGACAATTATAATGGCCTAATCCCTGCTCTTACCTCATCAACCACAAATTATACATATAGCTCATCAGAACGTTGAGAGCGATTTATCGGTTGCTCAGTGCTCTCATGCTGAATAATTCTAAAGTTTGAAAACCATAAAGTCTAACAAAATTACTAATCCTTTATTTCTACAACGAATCAGAGGCAATGTGTATATGCTCAGAAAACGGCCATAGAAGTGAATACCTCCTTCTCATTGTTATAAGCTCTAGCACAGTCAATGTGGCGATATCCAATCTGCATAGACAAAGAACAAAAAATCGATCAGTGCTACATGCTCCAAAATCGTCAAAATGTCCATGATTCCACTATCTCGTGTAGCCATGAGTTATATTGCACAACCAAATGGAAATTAATGTTTCATCATGCTGATTAACTTAAAGCGATAGGATTTCAACCTCTTACTGCGTTTCACTATCCCAAACAGTACTCCAATAGAACAGACAATTGTAAGAGAACACAAAATGAAATTAAACTAATGAACTTCGATCACCATCACGCACACATTCAACCGTTCATACACAAGAACCCTAAATCAATCTCTCTCTCTCTCTCTCTCTCACGCACACAGACATGAATACCTTGATTGCTGCTTCAACAGCTTGGCCGACGACACCAGGCTCCGATTGCCACGTACCGAGGCCAACAGAAGGAATTTTGGCGCCAGTGTTCAACACATAGTGTAACATCTTGGACATTTTTAGAGAGAGAAAGAGAGAAATGGAATGCAAAATGGTGCGAAGAATGGATGAATAAATGAAGCGCAGAGAAGAGACACGGCTGACTCGGTGAGTCAGTTCGGAAGCGGGAGTGTCCTATTTCTCTACGTCGTCATTTTAATCCACGTGGACTCTTTCATTTGGACTGCACGGCATTCCCAAGATTCTCGAAACTACCTCAAAATTCCAAATCATTTTTTAATATTGTGAAAATTACTTACAATTTTCCTCTCTGTTTATGGATAATTTGATTTGGAAAACATTCATTTTTATTTAACAGTAATTCTCCTATGAATTAAGTGCATGAATCTTGAATTTGATCAGGGGATCTGTTTTTCTCTCTTTTTATCTTTTCTTTTTTCCGGGCATGATAATAACTAGGTAAAATATTTTATGCAACTGTGCATGGATTCGGGTCGATCTGCCCCACGCGACTTTGACGCGGGTTTTCACGTGCCCCAACGGGCTCTCACACGTTTGGTGCGTGCGCTCAAACCCACCAAGAATTGCTCAGGCAGTCATACCCTCATGTTATGCTAGGGTTACCCTCATGTTATGTTAGTGTTATCCGTGTTACCCTCACGAGGGTAACGCTAACATAACATGAGGGTAACCCTAACATAATATGAGAGTATGATTAACATTTTAGTTCAGTGGTTTTAAACTAAGAGTATGAAACCTGGATATGGGGTCACATTAACATAACGCGAATGTAACCCTAACATAACGTGAGGGTAACAACCAAAACACGCGAAATAAGTAAAGAGGCACGGGCTGGGCTGGCCAGCCCAGCCCGCGCGCGGCTTAGTTGCACGAATCACAGATCCGTGCAACTGGTGCACATGAGAGTAACTCTAATAACTAATAAGTAATATTTTGAATAATATATTCACTTAAATATATATTTCAATATACCTTATAAATATGCAACTAATGCTAAGTATATAACTAATACCTTCAGAGAAATACCACTAATACCTTATGAGTATATAACTAATATCAAATAAATAATACCTCTGGGATACGTGCACCGAGGTACACAAGTTTTTGTCTTTTATTTATTAACATATTAATATTTTAAATTCTAGGATGATGTATATAAATATTTTTTTATTCTCAACATCCAAGTATTTGTTTTTTAATTTTGGTTCTCTACGTTTCAGCTCCTTCCAATTTCAATCTTCTTTTTTTGTTTTTCCAGAAGAGTTGGTCTCATGTGCATCAAATGTACATACAATTCGGAATGGATCCAGAAAGACCTTTATGTCTCATGTGCATCAATCTTCTTTATTTTGTCGCTTCAAACTATTACTTTTATGTTATATGAGTATGACATTTACGTATAAATGCAGTGACATTTATATACTCTAACTTAGGGAAAAAATAAAGAATTTTACCATAAATTATACATATTTACCTTTATATGATATTAGCTACACCTTTATGTGATATTAGATGCACCTTTATTTTAAAAAAATTGCTTTTTGCACCTTTACGTCGTATATTAAGATGCAACTAATATCACATAAAAATATGCTTAATAAGGTATGTTCGTTCATCTTAAAAATACGCTGAAAATTTTCATTTTTTTTTCTAAATTATGGATTATAAAAGTTACTCCCTCCGTCCCACCTTATTTTGCCTACTTTCCACTTTTGCTTATCCCAACTTATTTTGCCAACCCAAAAATGGCAAAGAAAAATTTACTTCCTTACCCCTCCATTTCTTTCATTTTACAACTTTTACACTCAAAAAGCACACATTAATTACAAAATTGCCACTCAAAAATATTAAAATAACACATCACATCAAAGTCAAACAGTTTTTTCTTAGGAACCGTGCCGGTCAAAGTAGGCAAAATAAGAGGGGACGGAGGGAGTATGATATTTGTACATAAAGATCATAAGAATACAACATAAAGGTCACAACAATACTACATAAAGTTCTCAACTATTATATAGGTCTCAATTTGAAGGAAAAAATACTTGAAAATCTTAATTTTTTTTTAGGTTACTAACATAGAAGTCATAACATTTATATATAAATGTTACATTTATATAACATAAACGTTACATCCTTTCAATATACAGGTAACAACTTGAAGCGAAGAAAAAAAAACTAAGATCTGCGGATTTGGGTCGGGTCCTACAATTGCACTAATCTAGATCTGTGCACATGGTGCACATGAAAATTTGTCTTTTCAAAATTGTTGATGTGGGTGTTGGAATTTGAATACCACTTCAGATTTTTCTAATGTCACGTCAGTGATTTTAAAGATTCAACTAAAATGAACTGAAATTGAAAAAAGTTAAAACATGAAGAATCTAAATTGAAAAATCGATAGTTGGTTGTCAAAAAATGAAAAATATCTTATATATGGCAAAAACTTGCGTACCCCCAGTGCACCGTACTCCCAAATGTATTATTAGTTTTGTATTAGTTATATACTCATGAGGTATTATTGGTATATTCATAAGGTATTAGTGGTATATCCTTGAAGGTATTAGTGATATACTCATAAGGTATTAGTTGCATATTCATAAGGTATTTCGTGTATAACTGAAATATATGTTTTAGTGAAGGTATTATTCAAAGTATTACTTATCACATGTTAAGGTATTGATCATATTACTTAAAGATATTATAATAAGTGTTTAGGGGCACCGTGCCCAAGGGTACGTTAAACCTACTCCTTATATATAAAACCAAAATTGGAATTATCTTTTAATTTTAAATGGACACTATTTTAAAAACGTCATTATCGTATGATGTAATTGTAATATATTACAAATTCAAGATCGATTTAGCAATGGGACAAAATCTCATGAATAATAGTCCCTCTAATAGATATAATTCACCTTTTGAAATTTTGTTAAAACTATTAATTAATAGTATTGTCGACATCATATCATATCACAGTCATACATACGCATACACTTACGTGACATACATTCCGAAAAGAACATAATGAAAATCGGACGTTCACATCAAACAAACTTTTATTTTTTTAATAAAGAATAGTGATTAAATAATATAGTTGATTTGTCGTCGCTTCAATCTTTCTTCTTCTCCAAGGCTGAATGGAATTTTCCGATTGAAAGTACCTACAAAAACAAAGAACATCGGGGGTTTTTCCCGGTGAAGAGACTCCGACGCTCAAGTCAGTAATCTGGAAAAACTTGTCGTTACTTCTTCTTTTGTGATTTTTTATATTTTTTCATATATGTTTGAGAATAGGAAAATAAGGGTTATAAATACTCCCTGAAAGACGTGGCAGTTAGATCTTTTCCTAAAAAAGTGGAAAGTGGGCGAGATATCCGCGATCATGGCAGTTATTCAAATTTGAACTAGTTCGTTTCGGATTTAGTTCGACATCTCATCCTGAAAGTCTAATTAGTTCGCATCTGTCTTCCTATGAAGCGCGAACTCTCCTGTTCGCATCCATGTTCTGCCTGCTTCTCTATTCTGTTCGCGTCGATTAGTCTTCAAGTTGGTTTGGTTTCTCAAATAGTTCGAATGTGGTCAGTTCGACCACATCAATAGTAAACATCTTTTCTTTAAGAAATAAAATTATTATCATGATTGAGGGAACATAAAAAGACAAAAAAGTTAAAACTCTAGAGTGTAAAATGTATTTACCAAATTTTGTCTCTTCTTTATAATATATTGAGAAGATAGGCTGAGATAATTCATGCATGCATGTTAAAAATTTGGCAACGGGTCTTTAACAACATATTTGAAAAGCGTTGTGATTTGCAGTGTTTTGAGAAGTGAAGAAAACGTTTTTGTGTTTTGAGCTAAAGTTGCTCTTTCACTTATAAAAACGTATTCATGTGTTCAGCAACTTTATTTGTGATTGGCTGGAAGAAGTTGTCATTCCACTAATAGAGTCGCGTTTGGATTAATGTGGAAGTTGGGATCTTATTCTTCAGCGAATGGGACGGCGACACATGGCGTCTGTTATTTCAGTTATCTCGGATCCGGTGCGGACAACGGCTAGCTCGAGCTTCAGCAGCTGATTTGCGCAGATAGATTCAGATGAGCATATCTTGCTCGTTTTTCATCCGATCTTTGTAATTCTTTATGCATTATGTAGCTTATATATAGGTCTTTCCATATTGATAGGTTACATATCATATTGTAAAGTGTATAGAGAGAAACAGAGAGAGAAACAACAGATAGCTCATTGAGTGATTGTAATCGCGTTTTTCGTTTTGTTTTCATTGTATGAGAAGAAACCCCTCCCCATTGTTCCCGTGGAGTAGGCTTACGCCGAACCACGTAAATTCGCTTGTATGTTGATTGATTGCTGTTGGGTGTTGCTTAATTTGGTTTAATCTTGAGCTAAGATTAATTAGGGTTTTCAGTTTTGGAACTTGGTTTCTTGCTTGGATCTTTGAAGGTTGCAGGTTAATTCTTGACAAGTGGCACCGTCTGTGGGAATGCGCAATCTCCAAAGATGTCCACTACACGTTTTGATGTGGAAAAGTTCAATGGCAAGGGGGACTTTGGCCTATGGAGGATCAAGGTTCGAGCACTACTTGTGCAGCAAGGACTGGGACTGGCCTTGCAGGGAGCACAAGCATTTCCTGAATCTATGAAGGCTGAAGACAAGTTACAAATCATGGAAAAGGCTCATAGCACACTGATTCTCTATCTGGGAGACAAAGTCTTGAGAGAAGTGTCTAAAGAAGCAACAACTTAAGCAGTATGGGAAAGGTTAGCTTCTCTTTATCAGGTGAAGTCACTAGCTAATCGACTCTTTATGAAGAAAAGATTGTATTCCTATAAGATGGCTGAAGATAAACCTGTAGTTGATCAGATTGAAGAGTTTTGTAAAATCTTGGATGATCTTGAAGATATTGAGATATCCCTAGTGGAAGAGGACAATGCTTTAATGCTTTTAAGGTCATTACCAAAATCCTTTGAAAACTTCTGTGACTCTTTACTTTATGGTAGACAATCAGCTGTCACTCTTGATGATGTTATGACTGCCTTGAGAACTAAAGAATTGTCAAAAGCAAATGATAGCAAGACAGGGAACACAGGAGAAGGATTGATGGTGAAACACAACCACAAAAACTTCTTCAAAGTAAGAATATGAGAAGAATGAGACCCTGTGATCAAGATATCATCAACATATATCAACAATGTTACAAATATATCTTCCTTTGCCAAAATGAAAAGACAATGATCATGAACTGACTGTTTAAAACCATATCCCAGGAGTTTAATAGATAACTCAGTATTCCATTCTCTGGAAGCTTGTTTTAAGTCATACAAGCTTCTGGTTAGTCTGCAAACTTCACCCGGTTTAGCTCCTTTATAACCCTCTGGAGGTTTCATGTACACTTCATCATGTAGAAAACTGTTAATGTTGGATTTTCCAACAATATTAATTTTCCTTTTTCAATATTATCCTAAAATCAAATTAGATTTTAATTAGGTTTTAAATTGGATAAATTATTTGATAAGATTTGGAAAAGGATTTAAATCTCTCACTTAAAAGATTTGACTTGGTAAAACACGTGTTGAATAATTTGAATCTCAAAAATGACTAACAAATCTTCCTAAGTTTTAGAAAGTTGTTGTGTGTTCTCTTTTTTGATAGGATTCAAAGATATATCCATGTACGGGATTTTAAGAGTGAGATCAAGAACGTGGGATTGTGGAGATCAAAGTCCAGAAAAGAATAAGTCAAGATGAGGTTCAAGAAGAAGAGTTGAAGGAGTCCAAGATAGTGGAAGAAAATAAAGAACATGTCCACTTCCCATTCTTCATGCACGATAGAACATGGAAGATCATGGAGTTATGGAGATCATGGAGTGATGGAGATCATGGAAGTGGAATCTACACCAAGTGTACTCCAAGGTCTATAAATAGATGAAGCTGCTGAAGATCAAGTATACACAGAATCGAGAGCTTAAGCAGTCTAGTATAGGCAGTACACTGGTGTTACGAGTTGTGTTGTTCACACCGAAGGCAACATCGTTTTTCTTGTGTGTCATAGAGTTTGCATACTCTTGACTTTTAGTATAGGTGTTCTTCGGAGTGTTCAACTGAGTGTTTTGTATACGTCCCTAGGTTTCACATACATCTCATAGGACGTATTGAGTCGTTTGTTCGAAAGAGTCTCTTTTAGAGATCTTTCTTTCTCCTTTGTATACATACACAAATCAATAAAGGAGTTTTCGCCCTGAAGGCATTCCACGAGTATTTGTATACTCGTGGATATATCGTTTGTGTTCTGCAATTTTTAATTCGATCTATTTTTCCGCTGTGTGTTACGCTGGTGTTGTCGACACCGCCGACAACACCGTGTACTTTGATTGGGACAACTTTGTTTTTGTTTTTGCAGATCCACGTAGGACTTTCACGTGGTATCAGAGCCATCACTTGACATACTAAGTGGTGGATCTAGCCATGCAGGACGCGGACTATTGCAATCCAAACTTTGGACGCCTTCCAATTTTGGATGGCTCCAACTATGCCTATTGGAAGATTCGTGTTCGATCGAAGATCAAGTCCATAGATGCACGTGCTTGGACTGCCGTTTTGGAAGGTTACAATGCTCCTATGAAGGAAGTCCATGGTGAAATGGTTCTCAAACCTCAAACCGAGTGGACAATCGATGAGATCCACAATGCCAACTTCAATGAAAAGGCCATCAATGTTATTTTCGAAACGGTGGACTACAAGGTGTTTCGATTGATCCAAAATGCTGCCCATGCCAAGGATGCTTGGGATACTCTCCAAAAGCATTTTGAAGGTGCAAAGTGTGTTCGTGAGGCTCGGTTGCGGCTGATCATGTCCAAGTTCGAGAATATGCGTATGGAGGAGAATGAAGACATTGGAACCTACTTTGAGAGGCTCCGGGACATCTCGAATCAAGCCCAAATGCTTGAAGAACCAATTGGACGCAAGCAACTCGTGTCTAAGGCCATTCGAACGCTGCCACCAAGGTTCAACATCAAGGTATCCGCCATTGAGGAGGTCCATAATCTTTCGATAATGGACTTTGATACACTTCAAAGTATTCTTCAAACCTTTGAGCTCAACCTTCAAAGCCAAATGGAAGCGGGCTACAAGCCTAAAACCATAGCCTTGCAAGCTCAAGACTATGAAGAATCTGGAGAAGATGATGAACCATTGGAGGAAGTCACCGAGGGGCAGAATGTAGCTATGTTGACCAAGAAATTCAACACCATGGTGAGAAAGTTCAACAAGGAGAAACCTCGTTCGAAAGGGAAGGAACCATTCAATCGATCCAATGATCGATCCCAATGGAAGCCAACTGGATCATCCTCTCAGTCCAAACGTCAGCCTAAGAAGACATCTTCAGATCATGGATGGAATGATCCCAAACACCTCGATACCATCCAATGTCGAGCTTGTTCGGGTTGGGGTCACTATGCGAATGAATGTGCCAACACCTTGAGGAAGTATGGTCTGAAAAATCACTGGGTATCCATGAGTGACGATGAGGATGATGAGGAAGTTGAAACTGAAAGTTCCACAGCCTTGTTTGCAAAAATCGCTACTGGTGTTACCGGCGGTGTTGACAACACCGGTGTCATGACACCGCAGACAACACCGCAGACAACACCACAGAGGTATGAACTGTTTGACTTTGCTAACATAACCTGCCTTAATGTTGTTTGTGATGATACAGATTCACTTGCTGGAGATGACTTAGATAAAGATGAAGCCATTGAAGAACTTCATGGTCTTTATAACTCCTTGCTTAAGGAATGGAAAAAGCAATGCAAGCTAGTCGAAATTGTTTCCAAGGAAAAGGAAGCCATATCCAAGGAAAAGGAAGCTTTATCTAAGGAGAATGATGTGCTGAAAAACTCAGTTGCAAAGCTGGAAACCGCTCTCACCAAGAAGGACATAGAACTTGGAAAGGTGCAATTCAAGCTTGAAGAGACGGAATCCTTAATTGCAAAATGGAACTCAAGTTCTACCAAGGCAAGTGAAATCATGGGATCAGGTAATTCAACAAAATCAGGTATTGGATCAAGTAAAACTGTTGATAATGTTTTTCCAAACCTTTTTGTCGATTCACATGCTAAAATCAACTTTGTGAAAGAAAAATCGAAAGAGTCCATAAATTCCAACGGTTCAGGTCATAGGAAAAGAAAATATGTTTGTCATTACTGTTTTCAACCTGGACATATAAGACCATATTGTCGAAAATTGAAAAATGATCGAGCAAATGGTC
The DNA here is from genome assembly GCA_005771605.1 of Scutellaria baicalensis. NCBI lineage: Eukaryota > Viridiplantae > Streptophyta > Magnoliopsida > Lamiales > Lamiaceae > Scutellaria > Scutellaria baicalensis. Next base: position 2,048,572 of record CM016723.1, on the reverse strand, counting down.
TGGTGTTACCTCCGGTGTCACGCAACACCGCCCGCAACACCACTGTTGGAAAGAAAGTTTGGGTTCCTAAACAAACTGCACAAGTCTGCCAAGTTGTTTTTACTGCTCTTAAGTCTAACATTTCAGGTTCTTGGTACTTTGATAGTGGTTGTTCACGCCACATGACGGGCACTAAAGAATACTTGTGTAATTTTGTGCCTATTACCGAAGGATCCGTTACTTATGGAGGAGGTGCTAAGGGTAGAATCATTGGCAAAGGAACTCTTAATCTACCAGGTTTTCCCAGGTTGTCTAATGTATTTTTAGTAGATGGTCTTATGGCTAATTTAATTAGCATAAGTCAATTATGTGATGACAATCTTGAGGTAAAATTTACTAAAGATTCTTGTGAAGTTTTTGATAAGTCTAACATGTGTATCATGACAGGTACAAGATCTCATGACAATTGCTATCTTGTTGGAGAAAATATCACATGTAACAAGGCTAAGTTTGATGACACGATTTTGTGGCATCAAAAATTAGGCCATGTGAATTTTCGAACTCTCCAAAAGTTGATGAAGTTTGAGGCTGTACAAGGACTGCCAAGCCTCAATCACAATGGTAAGATAGTGTGTGGGGACTGCCTTAAAGGTAAACAGACCCGTGTTCCCCACAGTGTTACATCACACCACGGACAACACCAAGGTACTGTTCATTGTTTTCAACTTTTACACATGGATTTAATGGGACCAGTTGAAGTTGAAAGTCTTGGAGGAAAGAGGTATTCCTATGTGATTGTTGATGATTTTTCCCGATATACTTGGATTTTCTTTTTACGTGAAAAATCGGATACGTTTTCTCAATTCAAGATTTTGTACACTAGGATTAAGACCTCATTTTCTTCTAAAATTTTGAGCATTAGGTCTGACCATGGTAAGGAATTTGAAAACAAATTGTTTACTGATTTTTGTGAAAAGAAAGGCATTGAACACCAATTTTCGGCTCCTAAAACTCCTCAACAAAACGGAGTTGCGGAAAGGAAAAATCGAACTTTGCAAGAAATGGCTCGTGTCATGCTCAGTTCTAAGAACCTCTCACGACGTTTTTGGGCTGAAGCATTGAATACGGCTTGCTATATTGGCAATCGAGTCTTTTTAAGACCGGGTAGCAAAATGACCCCTTACGAAATTTTGAAAGGGAAAAAGCCTAATCTTAAACATTTTCATGTTTTTGGGTGTCTTTGCTACATTTTGAATGATAGAGATAATCTTGCTAAGTTTGATGCAAAAAGTGACAAAGCCGTGTTTCTTGGATATTCTTTGAATAGTCATGCTTATCGTGTTTTTAACTTAAGATCTAGGACTATTCAAGAATCAGTTAATATTGTGTTTGATGACTTCTCTGATCTTACAGGTAAATCATATGAAGATGCCGTGACTGATCTAGTTGAAATTCCAGTTGTTCATGAAACTGGAAATACTGATGTTGCCCCCAGTGTCGTGACACCAGAGGCAACACCAGCGGCAACACCAGTGATAACATCGGCAGAACCTGAATCCGATGAAAGTGATGATGATCTACCTGATCAAGTTCGAAGAGATCCACCTGCTCGTATCAGAAAAAATCACCCTACCACTCAGGTGATAGGGGGAGTAAACGATGGTGTTCGAACTCGTAGAAAAGACCCCGTGAATTACAAGGAAATGGTAAGACATGTGTGTATGTCAACCACATTTTCAGAGGTAAAATTCTACTGTTTTGTCTCTCCAATTGAACCAAAAAATGTCTCTGAAGCTTTAAAAGATAATTTTTGGATACAAGCAATGCAAGAGGAACTTGAACAATTTACTAGAAATGATGTTTGGTTTCTTGTTCCTAGACCATCCGATACTAATGTGATTGGAACTAAATGGATTTTTAAAAATAAATCGGATGAGTCGGGGAACATTGTAAGAAACAAAGCACGACTTGTAGCACAAGGGTACACACAAGTCGAAGGCATCGATTATGATGAGACCTTCGCACCCGTTGCTCGAATTGAATCGATTAGGTTAGTTCTTGCAATTGCTTGTTATTTGAAAATTACCCTTTATCAAATGGATGTAAAAGGAGCATTTTTGAATGGGTTTTTAGATAAGGAAGTGTTTGTTGAACAACCAAAAGGTTTTGAAGATCCTTATCAACCTCATTATGTCTACAAACTCAAGAAGACATTGTATGGATTAAAACAAGCTCCTAGAGCTTGGTATGGTCGATTGACCTCTTTCCTACTTGAGTTTGGATTCATTCGAGGCATGGCCGATCGTACTCTTTTTGTTAAGAGAACTGATCGTAATTGCATGATAGCTCAAATTTATGTTGATGACATTGTATTTGGATCTACTTGTCAAAGTGATCTTGATGATTTTGTGCATGCTATGTCATCTACCTTCGAAATGAGCATGATTGGAGAGCTAACTTACTTTCTAGGTTTGCAGGTTAAGCAATTAGAGGAAGGAATTTTCATTTCTCAAAGCAAGTATGCCAAGAATTTGGTATCTCGCTTTGGTTTAGAAAATTCTAAACCTATGAGAACCCCCATGGGTTCGACACAAAAGCTGTCAAAAGACAGTGTTGCCGATGGTGTTGACAACACCCTCTATAGATCGATGATCGGCAGTTTGCTCTACTTGACCGCTAGCCGCCCGGATATAATGTATAGTGTTGGTGTCTGTGCACGTTACCAATCTGATCCTAAGATCTCGCATCTTCAAGCAGTGAAGCGTATCATAAGGTATGTTTCCGGTTCGATAGATTTAGGTATTTGGTATACTAAGGACACTAATCTTAATTTGGTGGGTTTTAGTGATTCTGATTGGGCTGGAGATGTAGATGATAGGAAGAGTACTAGTGGTGGTTGTTTCTACTTAGGCAATAACTTAGTATCTTGGCATAGTAGAAAACAAAATTGTGTTTCTTTATCCACCGCCGAATCCGAATACGTAGCCGCCGGGAGTGCATGTACTCAACTTGTGTGGTTGAAACAAATGCTTGATGATTATGGTTTTGAAAATGAATCTTTGAGCCTATTTTGTGATAATTCGAGTGCAATTAATATTTCCAAAAATCCAGTTCAACACTCTCGAACTAAACACATAGATATTAGGCATCACTTCATTCGAGATTTAGTTGAAAAAGGGTTAATCCAACTTGATTATGTATCCACTGAAAACCAAATAGCAGATATATTTACAAAAGCCTTAGATTTAGAGAGATTTTCTTCCTTAAAGAAGTCTCTCGGATTGTGCATTGCTTGAATATGCATGCTGTTTTGCGGGTGTTACCGTTCATGTTGCTCACACCACTCTTAACACCCTTAGAATAAATTTTTATTTTTAGGCTTTCTAGGCATATGTATGCTTGTTTGTATCTGACCAGTGTGTTTCTTATGTGAAAACACTTGCTTGGACACCTATTTTGGTAAAGGCTCATATTCTATGGTGCACTTTTGTTCGAACTAAAATGCTAAAAGTCACGAAGCACTTGGAGCACGGCGCTCGCTACGACGATGCTTTTCAGGCAGCCTAGTGACTTAATAAAATGTGTTGTGTGACCTCACTGAGTAACTCGGGGCACGGCGTTCGCTGCGACGATGCTTCCTTGTCAAAAGGTGTAGGAGATATCACAACCAAGTCGAAAAGAAAAAACTTGATCTCACAACCGAGTAACTAGAAGCATGGCGCTCGCTACGACAGTGCTCTCTTTTCAAAAGGTTGGTTGAGATCAGGTATGTGTGAATTTAATTTCGTGTGCACAAGAGAAAAAAAAAAAAAATTTTTAAGAGCCAAAATTTTGTATGGTGTCATCGCAGTGTTACGTAACATCAGGGACAACACCAGTCAGTTACATTGTGTGCGATTTTTATGGGATTTAAATTCTATGCATCCCTAGGTATCTGCATTTAATCCTAATAATATATAGTGGATATATTTGATTTTTGGATGACTTAATTTCAAATTTAAAATTCGAATTTTGTGATCCCTAATTTTGTGCAAAATTGTTGAGATTTTTATCTTCAATTCATATCTATTCAAAATCTCTTGATTTTATCTAAAATTTGAAAAGGCTCAAATATTTGTTTAAATACTGAAATCAGGCATGAGTCTCTTCCACTTCACACTTTTTGCACTCTCTCTCTCTCTCCTTCTCTCGCACTCCCTCTTTCAGAAATCGATCCCCTTCTTCTCCAAAATTCCAACAAAACCCTAATTTCCTCTCTCCCAAAATCTCCATGGCTGATTCCTCCATTCCTTCGGCCGTACTTGAATTCATTGAGAAATTGAAGGAATCCTATCCTGCGCTCCTTGCTCCTCCTGCCACAGGGGTGTCATCGGATGGTGTTGCCGACACCAGCGCAACACCAGCGAAGACATCGCCCACTCCCTCTGTTCGCACTGCATTGAAGGCAAGGTCTAAGGGTGCGAAGCCTACTAAGGCATCTGCTACTTCCTCCCAGCCTGCCCAAGGTCCATCGGGGGCTTCCTCTGACCCCGTCGACGTGGAGGAGTTTCAACCATCCAATCGGCCTCTCAATGAGAGACAGCGCCGATCTCAGCGTCTGCGCGCCGCCGGGAAGGTGACTCCCGACGTTGTCCTCGTCAAGAGGAAACGTCCTGCACCTACCCCTACTGCCGACGAACCAACCCCTGTCGCCGATGAACCAATCTCAGCCGCCGATGACCCTGCTCCAGCTGCCCGTGGGCCTGAAGTTCACAAGCCATCCTCGGCCCACATCTCTATGGAGGTGGACCCTGAGTCAACCCACAATGTCGATTCTTCCACTGAATCGGACAGTGACATGGAGACCACCCTCTCCAAGGTCATCTTGAAGCTGAAAACTTCCGGTGTCAAGCCGGGTGTTGCCAACACCAGGGCAACACCTTCGGATAAGGGGAAGGCTCGTGTTGATCCTTCAACAGAGGAGGAGGATGACTCCCCTGATTTTCAGCCCAAGGGCACTCCCTTTCAGGTTTCCAAAGCTTACTCCACTACCTTTTACACTAAGCCTTCATCTAGTGTTTGGGCATCTCTTTGCCAAAAGCCCATTTTGGCCGAACGTAATTTGCACCTAGATTCCTTCACTAGATTAGGATTAGTTGATTTTTTAGCTTCTCGGAAACTTGTTCATTGCTTGACTACCATTCCTTCCTACTGCCCCACTGTTATTTATGAGTTTTATGCCAATTTGCATAAGCATGTTAGTGATCCTAGTCATCACGGGTATGGGGTAGTCTATGTAAGGGGGAGTTTGTTTTCCTTTCTTTCTAAGGATGTGAATGCTGTTCTTGAGTTGCCTGATGTTGTAGAGGATGCTCCTCTTCCCTCTCTTGATATTGTGGCCTCTGAAATTACGGGGGGAAGGTTTTGTCTTGGTCCAAAAAATTTCCAGCTTCTTCCTTGACTTCTCTTTTTGCTGTGTTACACAAAGTGTGTATACACAATTGGTTACCTTCATCGAATTCCACTGTGGTAACTGAGGAGCAAGCCAACTTGCTCTATAGGATAGTGTTGAGAGTGCCTTTTAATTTTGGTAGATTGATTTTACAAAATCTAGGTAGGTTTGCCGAAAAATTTTCCTCATCATCGACCTACTTAATCTACCCCTCTCTCATCTCGGCTATCCTAAAATTCCAAAGCCTTACACTGACCACATTTGAGAGCCTTGTCCCTCCTCAGCCTCCACTGACTATAGCCAAGGCCCTTCTTCAAGGAAATCGCGTGTGTGATTTACCACTCGCCTCTGGTGTTGCCCCTCCGGTTGGCAACACCAGCCGCAACACTGGCGACTCTCTGCTTGCCCAGTTGATATCTCAGCGGCAATCCCTCTCCGAGCACATTGATGGACTGATTCGCATCAGGGACAATCTAGATGCCCTCATTTCAGCTCAAAAAGGGGGAGTAGGTGAAGGGGCCGAAGCCGAAGGTGAAGGTGTTGATGAAGATGAAGATGAAGCTTGAAGATGCTAGGAGATTTTTTGCTTTCTTTTGTTATTTGGAGTATTGGATATTTTTTTAGTTTATTTTGAGTTTTGGTTGTTAAAACATTAGTCTTTGCATATTTGTTCTTGATTAATTAATGGTGATTGTGTTTGCTTGTTTAAAATTCGTATATCACTGTTTTTAGTCTTGATGATTGATGTTTTGCAGGTTTGAGGGGGAGTTTTTAATTAAGGGGGAGAAAATCAATTTGATTTAGGTTTTGAGCTGAAAAAGCAAAATAGGGGGAGATTGTTAATGTTGGATTTTCCAACAATATTAATTTTCCTTTTTCAATATTATCCTAAAATCAAATTAGATTTTAATTAGGTTTTAAATTGGATAAATTATTTGATAAGATTTGGAAAAGGATTTAAATCTCTCACTTAAAAGATTTGACTTGGTAAAACACGTGTTGAATAATTTGAATCTCAAAAATGACTAACAAATCTTCCTAAGTTTTAGGAAGTTGTTGCGTGTTCTCTTTTTTGATAGGATTCAAAGATATATCCATGTACGGGATTTTAAGAGTGAGATCAAGAACGTGGGATTGTGGAGATCAAAGTCCAGAAAAGAATAAGTCAAGATGAGGTTCAAGAAGAAGAGTTGAAGGAGTCCAAGATAGTGGAAGAAAATAAAGAACATGTCCACTTCCCATTCTTCATGCACGATAGAACATGGAAGATCATGGAGTTATGGAGATCATGGAGTGATGGAGATCATGGAAGTGGAATCTACACCAAGTGTACTCCAAGGTCTATAAATAGATGAAGCTGCTGAAGATCAAGTATACACAGAATCGAGAGCTTAAGCAGTCTAGTATAGGCAGTACACTGGTGTTACGAGTTGTGTTGTTCACACCGAAGGCAACATCGTTTTTCTTGTGTGTCATAGAGTTTGCATACTCTTGACTTTTAGTATAGGTGTTCTTCGGAGTGTTCAACTGAGTGTTTTGTATACGTCCCTAGGTTTCACATACATCTCATAGGACGTATTGAGTCGTTTGTTCGAAAGAGTCTCTTTTAGAGATCTTTCTTTCTCCTTTGTATACATACACAAATCAATAAAGGAGTTTTCGCCCTGAAGGCATTCCACGAGTATTTGTATACTCGTGGATATATCGTTTGTGTTCTGCAATTTTTAATTCGATCTATTTTTCCGCTGTGTGTTACGCTGGTGTTGTCGACACCGCCGACAACACCGTGTACTTTGATTGGGACAACTTTGTTTTTGTTTTTGCAGATCCACGTAGGACTTTCAAAAACCATGCAAGAAAGCATTGTTGACATCAATTTGATGTAATGGCCAATCCTTTTGAGTAGCATAAGCAATAAAGAACCGCACTATGACCAACTTAACTATAGGAGAAAAACTTTCTATATAGTCTAAACTATACACTTGATTGAATCCTTTGGCAACAAGCATGCCATATATCTTTCTATGCTTCCATCAGATTTTAACTTCACTTTGAACACCCACTTGCACCCAATTGCTTTGTTTCCTTTAGGCAGTGTTGTGATCTCCCAAGTATGATTCTTTTCTAAGGCTAGCAACTTATTTTCCATAGCCTCAATCCATTCTTGTTGAGTAGCAGCCTCAGCATAAGTACTAGGCTCTTGGACATTAGATACATGGTTTAAGTATGAAATATATACAGGATGAAGAACAATATGCAAATGTAAGGGTGTATCTATGGGTGAATTTTGAGTGTGAGTATGATTAAGGATATAATCCTTGTGCCAAGCTGGCTGTTTCTTGGTTCTAACAAGTTTAGGGACAAATATGATAGGAGGATCAGGATGTATGGATTGTTGTGGGATTAACATGTCATTTTGTTGGTCAAGTAGTTCACTCTCTATATTGAAAGTATCATTAGCAATTGGCAACATAGGGAATGAATCAGGAGAAGAAGAAGAATATGGAAACTGAGTAGGAAAGAACTTGGCATCTCTGGAAACTAGGGTAGTATTCTTATCAAGATCATATAATAAGTACCCTTTATTTCCTAATATGAAACCTATAAAGACATATTTAATAGCTCTGTGAGTGAATTTGGACTTAGAAGGCAGTGTGTTGGCAGAATAGACTAAGTATCCAAAAGGGTGAATATTGGTATAATCAAGTTTATGCCCATGTAATACTTCAAAAGGTGTTTGCCATTTTATGACAGAGCAAGGAAGTCTGTTAATACTGAAAGTGGAATACAGAATGGAATAAGACCAAAAATGGATAGGAAGGTTGGAGCAAAACATCAAAGATCTGGCAATATTAAGAATAGACCTATGTTTTCTTTCTACTATCCCATTCTGCTGTGGGGTGTAAGAGCATGTTGTTTGATGGACAATTCCAAGGATTTTAAAGAAAGTGGAACAATCAGTATTCACAAACTCAAGACCATTATCATTTCTAATAAGTTTGATAGGCTTTTGGAACTGTGTATAGGCCATGTGAATGAAATTTTTGAGAAGATTTGGAACTTGACTCTTATGTTTGAGAAGATATGTCCAAGTGGCCCTGCTAAAATCATCCACTATTGTTAAAAAGTATGAGGTGTTGGTGACAGATTCTTCCTTACATGGACCCCAAAGATCAATATGAATAAGCTCAAAAATGTTTGAAGTAACAATATGTGAATGTTGAAATGGAAGCCTATGAAATTTTCCTTTTAAGCAAGAATCAGAAGATTTTTTTGCTTCAAAAGAATCTGAATTACAAAGAGGCTTAAGAAAATCCAAGTGTTCTTTAAAACACTTACAGGAGCATGACCTAAGGATTGATGCCAAGAAACTAAATTGGAATTACAAGAGACTTCAGAATTTTGACAAGAGGTAACTGATGATCCTTCCAGTATATAAAGCTTTCCTACCATCTTCCTAACATCAATAATCTTCTTAGTATGGTCCTGTAAAAGACATGATTTGGAAGTGAAGTGGCAGCTAATAGATGAGTCATAAGTAAGTTGAGGTATGGACATCAAGTTGTATTTGAATGAAGGGATGGATATAAAGAACATCATGAAGAACGATGTCTTTATTAAGATCAACACTTCTAGTATGTGTAACAGTATAGTGGCTCCATTTGGCAAATGAACTGAAATAGGATGAGGTAGAATGTATATGGAATGCATGAGTAATTGATCACTACACATATGCCTACTTGCCCCTGTATCTCATATCCAAGAATCAATCCAAACACTATAAGCCAATTCAACAAAGAGTAAAAAATAGGTGTAGAAATACCTGTAATATTGACAAATTGCACATAATCATTGTCCACTCCTTCAATAGATCCATTAGCATGATCCTTTCCACTAAATTTTTTTTTTTTTTAACTCCTGTTGGATCATCTTAGAAATCTCTATAGAATTAATTGAATTAGAGTTAGCAGCAGTCTTCCTCTCTTCAGTTGAATCTTGTGCATTGTCCATTACATTAGAATAATTGACATATCCATTTGCATAACCACCACCCTTTCTCTGCTCCTTATACTTGATATACCAATCTGGAATGCCATGTAGTTTAAAACACTCTGACATTTCATGTCCAGGTCCTGAACAATGTTGACATATAAGTTTTGTTTTTTCTTCCTTTGTTCTTCTCACATAGCCTCTACCTCTACCACCTCTTCCAGATGTCTGAAAATTAGACTGACCTCTCCTAGCAGTTCTTTTACCATTCATTCCAGTGCCAAATCTACCATTCATGCCTCTTCCAAAAGAGTTTCTATTAACCATTACAGCACTCTCATAACCATCATGGAATAAAATATCAATAGACTTTTGCTATTCCACTCTTAATAAAAGAGAATAAGCCTTATCAACATCAGGTAAAGGCTCCATGAGTAGCACTTGTGATTTAATAGGTTCATATACTTCATTTAATCCCACTAAAAACTGCAATAACTTTGTTTGTTTCTCATATTCTGCCATATTCCTTCTCATAGGACATTCACAAACAGTAAAAGACTTCAAATTATCCAATTGATCCCAGAGTTTTTGTATGCGTGAGAAATAAATCATCACAGAATCATTACATTGACTTATACTTGAGATCTCTCTCTGCAACTTATATAGAAGTGGACCATTTGATTGTCCATATCTCTTTGCAATCCTCTCTCATAGATCCTTTGGATTCTTAGAATAAACAAAACTTTCTACAATTTCCTTAGACAAAACATTTAAAATCAAGGATACTACCATATAATCATTCCTCTTCCATACCTCATAAGTTTCATCCGATTCCGGTGGCTTTGCAACAGCTCCAGTGATAAATCCGAGCTTCGGTTTAGCTCCTAGTGCTATGGTCATCGAAGTTCTCCATGACAAATAATTCGTGCCATTCAATTGATGTGATACCAACATCATGCCTAGATTATCATAATTCGATATATGGAATACTTCATGATCAACAGATCTGGTAGATCCCGATCCATTTCCCCTTGCTCCAGCTCCAGCATTCAAAACCGACCAATTCGCATTGAATTGATTTGCCATTGTTAACTGGCTCTGGATACCATGTTTGTAAAAGTGTATATATTGTATAAATGGTGGAAGAAAAAAACTGAGAGAACTAGAGTTTTATCATTATATCAGAATCAAATTACAATGAAGAAGAACTAAGCTTATAAAGGAAGCAAGCTAGCACCACTCACTTAAGAAAGGCAACTAAGAAACGTAAAGTGAGAGAAGTAATTTATTAGAAAAGACTAAACGACCCTTAGAAGGAAGAACTAATAAAACGTAAAGTAAGAAAACCCGCTTCTTCATTCTTCGAACAACACATATGTGAACTCCACCATCTCCATGCATATTCAGCTTGAATTCCAGCTCAAGCTTACACCATAATTCCAACATTATGTGATTTCGCACACTGTAAGACCGCCTCATCATGTATAAGCTTATATGTTTTTTAAAATCGATTCACTTCTCCCCTCCTACACTCGTATCCATCCAACCGTTCATTTCATCCTAATTGGTCGGTGATGGTTTGTTGGTCCCAAATATGGTGGCAGTAAGCTTAGAAGGGGGGAGGGGTGAATAAGCCTACTCCTAATTTCAAACTTTTCTTCTTTTCAGGAGGCCTTGATTGGAAGTCAGTAACCTTTTGGGAGGTTACTGATCAAAGTTTATTGCGGAAGTTTCCTCTCCTGTAAAGACCAATTATACAGGACATGCATCTCACATAGGGTATGCATATAGATCAGTAAGTATAGATAGACACATGGATATACAGAGGTTCGAAGGTGGAGTAATCCTTCTACATCCTCTCTGCCTCTTCTCAAAGGGAACATTTGTTAAGTTAGTTTACATAGCCCTCTCTATTACAACCCTTACTTAACAAGTAAGTAGCAAGCCTTCACACAGCTGCTTGCCTACTCTCTCAACTGACCCACACAGGATCCTAATCTACCCACCCAACCCACCCAGAGTCCTCACTTTCTTCTTCAGAAAGTGGAAAGCTTAGCAGGACTCGCTCCTCGCACTAAGCACTCTAAGACAGTCCTTAAAAGATTTGTCTTCCTTCTTCTTCAACTGGTGGCAGCAAGCTTATACTTCTTTTGTAGGTTGATTTGCTGAAGCTTGCTGCCGGACTGACTGACTGAGCATGCGTCTCGGGGGATAGTGTATTTGAGTTTTTCTTCTCTTTTGAATACTCTTCTTTTCTGTTTGATCTTCCCCCTCTTTTCTGCACATTCTTCTTATGAGTCTTCTCTCTGTTGTGCTCTTTTCTTTTCTTTTGCGATTCTCTCTACGAGCTTGTATATTCTGTTGTGCTCGCTTCTCTCTTTTCTCTTGCACGCTCTCTCTCATTTTGGCGTTGTCTTTTTCGTCAGTCTTCTTCTTATTTATAGATTAGGAAATCTTCCCGTTGAAGGTAGGTAGAGTTCCTAATCTATAACTGCGCCGCACTCCTGACACATGTCAGCTTTTCCTTTCCACGTGTCTTCTTCTGATTGAATCATATTCTCTTCTCTCTAGCGGTAACTTCTTCTTTCTACTTGTAACTTTTGACTTTCTTCCCATGTTTGCTTTGTAGCTCCCTCCTCGCGCTTCACTCCTGGAACTTCCTTCTTTGGCTTGCTCCTTCAGGTGGCTTGAAGCTTCTGTAGCATGCTGCTCTGTAGTATGCTTTCGGCATGGTCTCTCAGGTAGCTTCTTGTCTTGCTGCTCTGTAATATGCTTCGGCAAGATCTCTTCCAGTAGCTTCTTATAGTCATCAGTATCCTAGTCAGTTCACCTGATTGTTTTCACCATTCTCTTCAGTGTCTTTCCTTTGTCACTTTCTCTGATCTTTCTTTATTCTGCAGTAACTCTGTCGTAGTAACATGGTTTGCTCCTAAAACCCATTTAAGCCGAGTCAAAATTGCGGTCCTGATTGAACCGCTGAACCGGTTAGTTGAACCGGCCGTAAAATACTGAATGGGACCCACCTAAATCCGACGTGGCGAAAAGAGATTCGGATGTAACAAAACGACACCCAGGTAAGTTCCGACAGCCAGAAATCAAGTAGGAACATTTTTCGAAGAAAAGAAATCGAAAATGGTGAAGAAAGAGTGCCACGTAGGACTGTCGGAGAAGCAATTATTAATCCACTCACACTCTACCGTTGCATTTAACCACTTGATTAAACAAGTGCTAATCAAAAGCTTTATTCACTCCAAAAACAACAATTACTTTAATAATAAGAAGCGCATCAAGAATTTGTTTGATGGCATTTGGCCAAGATTCAATCTTTATCAAACCCCTTTGAGTCGATTCTGATCAAACAACCGAATCCTCTCAAAACTCACAGTGATTGTGGGGCTTACATTTTTGAGGCAAGAAAATGGGGGGAATTGAGAAAATCTAGGGATTTGAAGAGGGCCCTTTTCCGATTTTGAGAGGAAAAAAAGGGCCCTTTTTGAGGAAGAGGAAAATGAAGGAGTTGTTGGGTAGCCCTGGAACTGTAACTGGATTGCTATTAAGAATTGGGCAGTGTTTCTTTGCAGCTTCTTCAATTGGAGTTATGGTTTCTGCTCTTGGGTTTTCCAATTTCACTGCTTATTGGTACTTCTTTTTGTTGTTCCCTTTTTTTGGTAGTTTAATGTTTTTTCTTGTTTGTGGTTGGTGATTTTTGTGTCTAGTTATAGCTGCCATTGTTTTGTTTTCTGAGCTAGATGGGATTTCTGAAAATGGAAATCTTATCCTAAAGGAGATATGCATTTGGTTGAGTTAATGGTGCTGTTTGGTTTCTTGTAGTGTTGTTGGATTCTCTTAGAATATGGTGAGCCATTAATGGTGGATCTGTGATTGCATTATTTTTGGAAATTATTGTATTTAATCTGTCATTTGGTGGTTTTGAAAAGATGGGATTGCTGGATTTGAAGTTTCTTGGTGCTACTTTCTTGACTTAGAAATGCTACCTATCGGTAAAAATAAGATTGCATCAACTACATTGCTTGCTCGTTTATGGAGACATATGAAAGATGGAAAGGAAATAGTTTGTTCGATGTGCTTGTTTTGACACGCTTAGGGCACGTTTGCTAGGTGTTGGTTTACTGAAATGAGTCTTAACGAGACAAAGTCTACGTTTCTTAGCTTTCGAATATCTAACAAGCACATTATGTATGACATGCTTGATTTCTTCATATGAATGTTGTTTTGTAAAGTGGCCTTGAATTTATTCGTAAGTAGTAGAATTGACACCATAACATTTCTTGATTCAGCTATCTGATTGCATCAATGGGGCTTCAAGTATTATGGAGCTTTGGACTTGCGTGTCTCGATATATATGCTTTGCGGATAAAAAGAGACCTCTGCAATCCAGTCCTAGTTAGCCTGTTCGTTGTTGGTGACTGGGTAATTTCTCTGCCCCTTCATTTTCAAGTGCTATGATGAAATAATATGCCTTATTTATATAGTACCTATCTGTATAACGGTATCTTTTCAAGTTGTAAATAGCTGTTATGATAATGCAATGAAGTGTCTGAGTAGTTTGCCCTTAGTTTCTTTAATTTAGTAACGAATTCATAAGCTGATTCTCTTCTCGACTTCTGAAAGTGAATCTTGTGCAGTTGAACTCTTGCCTCTGCAATTCATAGTGTTCTTCTAATACAAAGATCATGTCTTAGAACCTTTCTAACTATGCATGATCTAATACAAACGCCCAATATAAGAAAGTGATTTCTTCTCGTGTCCCTTTATAAGACAGATTTCATGTAATATGATTATTTGAGTTTGTATGAGAATGAAAATTTTCATTTCATTGAAATCTTTTAGATACCAACACTTGGAGAGTATTAGTAAAAGTTGAAACTTAGATCTTAGAGTTATACGTTCCACGATTTCTATATATTCATCCAAACACTTCAACAACTTATTTCTAAAATAAAATAAAACATCTTATACTATGGAAGAGCTTATAAGCTCTTTCAAATAGGTTTAGCCATCGAACTACTGTTCATCAACTTCTCAAATGTGTCCTATCCGGGCTAACTCCCTAACATTAGCGTCCCGTTTAAACTTCATTCCACCTTTTTTTTGCCTCAGTTGACTCAAGTATAGATTAAATGCAGGTAACAGCTACATTATCACTTGCTGCTGCATGTTCATCAGCCGGGATTGCAGTTTTGTACGCAAAAGACTTGAAATTCTGCAGAGGGCCATCACATCTCCCATGTGACAGATTCGAGATTTCCATAACACTCGCATTCGTTACCTGGTTCCTTATCGCCATGTCTTCTCATGTCATGTTCTGGATATTAGCATCTGTCTGAATGCTTTCACTTTCATGTCTCCTTTCACCAGTAATCTAATTAACTACTGCATTTAACTTGGAATTAGTTTGATGTTCTTTTTGATTGTTAGGTTTTTTGTCCCTTCAATGTCTGTATTTTGGCCCTTCAAGTTAGGGATATAGAATTTGAACATGTAATATTTTCAATTTTATTGAGTAAATGACCATCCTTTGCTTGCTCTAAGGTGCAATTTTTATTACAGTTGTTGAGAAAAATAAATGTATCCCAAAAGCTTAAAATTAGTGCAATTATTTGAACTCAAAATTTAGGTTGCAATTGGGATTGAATGATCATAAGATAACTTTGAAATCCATATCCATCTTATTTTGAGTTATTTTTCAAAGTGTTTTAGTGGTTTAAAACCAAGATATTAAGAATCCTTCAATCAAATCCTATATTGAATCATTCTGTTTATGTTGTAGGTTTTGTAAGTTCCATGATTGAAATAAGAAGAAAAATCTCACATTAAATAACAAAAAATGTAAATGACTACAGTTTTGTGAAGTTGCATAAATATATTTATGTATTCTACTCATTCAAAAGTTATCTATCAAGCTCCAATATGTGTTTTTTTTTCTTATTGAAAAAATAATACATCTATAAATATAAAAACGAAAATAAGCTAGTTTCATATCATTGAAATATCTATATCTTCTAGAATTTCGTAAAGCAAAATCATAACTATAGTATTCAAAACTAAGTTTTTCCAACCCTTAGTTTTATATGTATAGGATTGTCAATCCACAGGGCAAAGTCCTAACATTTTAGGGGTTCATGTGAATTAAAAATAAAATAGAAAAAGACCGGTTGAAGAAAAATCAAATATTTTTATCTAAACTGTAAATATTTAAAAACTATAGATAAAACGTCAAATTCAAAAAATTGTGTACATAGATCAAGTTTCAATATTTTTCTCTGTCTATCTAAAATATGGGATAAATGCAATACATGCCAACAAATACAAACACAATAATAAGTTTCAATTTATCATTGAGAATATCCACATCTTTTAACATTTTGAGAAGTAAAGTTTCAATTTATCATTGAGAATATCTACATCTTTTAACATTTTGAGAAGCTAAAAAAGAAAAAAGATTGATGTAAGCTAATATTAGAATTTTTTTGTAATATTTTCTTTTATTACCATTGAATGCACCTTTAATTTGGATATGTTACATTAATCACTTAAATAATAGTTATTTGATTGTTTACATGACAAATATGTTGATATTTAATAATAAAAGTATCGATTTTGTCATTTTTAGTATCCAATTATAAATTGATTTATTTTAGCTCTAAAACAATATAAAAAAAGGATACATATAATTATTATCAATTATATATTATATTGATTTTATTACACATAATATAATTACATATATAATATTGGATGAAATTTTGGGGCCTAAAAAGATTGGGCTTAGGTTGTTGACCTTGACGTCCTAACTCAGAACCGTCCTGTCAATCAATTTGATCTTTCTTGAGTTGTTGTTGGGCTTAGGGTTCCGTTCTGTCAATTGTTGACCCGTTCTGTCAATCAATTTGATCTTTCTTGAGTTGTTGTTGGGTTTAGGTTGTCGACCTTCACGTCAAGACCCGCCATTTCAATCAATTTGATTCAATTTGATCTTTAGTTGTTGCCATTTCAATCAATTTGATTCAATTTGATCTTTAGTTGTTGTTGAATGCAAATGAGATTCAATTTGATCTCTCTTGAGAATTAGACACCTTCTCTATCATGCATTCCATAATACTGAGATGACAATAGTTTATTAGGTTCATGATGTTAATTTTTTAATTGGGAAAGTTTTTGAGAGAGACGTGATCATTCTCAATTAAAAAGATTTCAAAAGTTAGATAATATTTAAATATACTATATTTTTCAATTGAAGAAAGATTTCAAAAGTTAGAAGTTTAAATATGGTATATTTTTCAATTAAAGAAAGATTTCAAAAGATAGATAATGTTTAAATATACTATATTTGTCAATTAAATAAAGATTTCAAAAGTTAGATAAATTTAATTAGATAATGTTTAAATACAACTATATTCTGTTTATAGGTTTATTTGAAAGAAAAGAAGGCTTTATTTCAAAGAAGGAAAAAAATTTACTTAATACAAATGAATTATACATATGCTACTATTTATATTAGATCATCTTTATATTAGATAGAATTCTTCTCTAAGTTTCTCTTGTAGACTAGTTCTATAAGGTTACACATACTTCCTACACACTATAAAAATTCTCTAGAATTCTCCTTCCTTACCTTCTAAGAATTTTCTAACCTAATTTTGTAGAATGTCATGCCACGTAGGCATTCCCAACCCAAACCCAAAAATTAAGATGAAATTATAAATAAACATATTATAAAAATAAATTGTACTTTTTAATCTAGTTAGAAACTATTCTCTTTTTCGGAGAATCAATTACCTTTTATCCTTAATGAAATAAATTCCGTATTAGCTCATATCATCATATTTCACTCCACATCAACTTATATAATATTCACTTTGTACCAATCCGAATCATCATAGTCGCACATGTATCATGACGAACATGACATGTACCATCATACTATACATCCGTACCACTATTAATGCAGCCCGTACCATTATATTACACCACTGTACTGTCATTCATATAGTCTCTACCTTTATATTACACAGAAAATGCTACGAGAGTATAGTTGAACAAAAAACATTTCTATTAGCTAAAAAAGAAAAAAAAATTAATAACTTGACAAAAAATTGGGGTTACCAACTTACCACCCAAAAATTTCAACCTCATTCGTTGCTAAAGACTCCATTGAACTTTTAGTTTTGTCTTTTGAAACTCTTGATTGTTCATACAAAGTTTATCTTATCTCATCAGTCTGAGTCATTCTGGATTTACACTATTACGTGACTTTCTCATTTTGTTGATAATAGCTTATATTCAATTGATGAACATGATTTTGTAAGAATTTCTATGGTTTAGCTGAATTAGAAAATGGGAAAAACTCAATTTTAGTCCCGTTAAAAGACCACTATCTAATTTCAGTCCACTTAAATTCCAAATATCAATTGAAGTCCCACTAAGTCACAATGGGTCCAATTCGAGTCCTTTTTCCACCGGAATCACGATTTTCCGACGAATCTCCGGCGAGTGCGACACACTCGTCCCCATTCTAAAGATCCCGACAAGTGTGCGTATACATGTATAATTTTCTTGCCCATGTGGTGGATTTGTCATATAAAAATAATTTCATTCAATGTCACGTCAGTAAATGCATAAATTAAAAAAAACAGAAAATATAATCTAAAAAGGGGAAATCAATAAATCATTAAATCAAATCCGAAAACCCCAAATCCCAAAATTTCCCCAAATTGAACTCGACCAAAACTACCCCAAATCGTGAAGGATATTCCATGAAGAACCCTAAAATCGATATGGAGTCGTATCAGCTGGGGCGCGACGCCAAGACGGACATGCCTATGGGGCTCGCCGAGGTGGAGGTTATGAGGGGGTCGTGCTTCACGGCGAGGTCACGGAAGATGCGGTGGGGGAGTGGGTTTTTGCCGATGAGGAGATGGAGGTCTCCGATGAGGGGGAACTTCCTTGGGCCTGGGATTTGGTCCAGTGGTGATGGGGTTTTGGATTTGCAAGAGCTGGGAGAAGAGTGAGGAATCCATGGATGCCGAGTTGAGGGTTTTCTGCTATGTTTCTTCGATGAATTCTATCATTTGATTCGATTCGATCCGCACTTTCGATTTGGGGCTTAATTTTGTTATTAGGGTTCTTGGATTCGTGTTTAATGATTTTGGGAATTTAGGGTTTGTTGATTTATTTGATTTGATGATTTGATGATTTTTCTGATTTTAAGAATTTTTTTGGTGCAATTACTGATGTGGCTTTTTTTGGATTTATTTTATATGAGAAAACCATGTCACATGTCGAAATCTTCAGAATTGGGGGCGAGCTCGTCGCACCCACCGGAATATGTCAATTCCAATGGAAAAATGACTCGAATTGGACACATTGTGACTTAATAGAACTTCAATTTATTTTTGGAATTTAAGTGGACTCAAATTGGATAGTAACTTTTTAACGAGACTAAAATTGAGTTAATCCTATTAGATAATTGGCACAACTTCAAAAAAACTAAAAAATAACTAGGACACATGAATTTGTCATATCACCGAGTCCTCGTATTAAGAGAAGCTTAAAAAACATTTTTCCATCCCACTTATCCATAATTTGACATTTTTTATAGAAATTTTTAAATGTTGCATTTTGTTATATGAACTTTAAATTTGTTGTATTCTATGGTATCAGAGAAATTATAGTCATTGATTTAGGACACGTCTATATGAATATGATCTATCCGATATTGTAAAATAAATCAAATTTAAAGTTTATACAACAAAGTAAACATTTTAAAGTACACACAAAAAAAATGTCAAATCACTTACATTGGATGAGAAAATGTGGTAAACTGATATACAAATGATGTCTTACCTTTTACAAAATAAATGTTAATATTTAATAATAACGATTATATATTAATAATGTTGGTGTATAATTTTATCGCTATTTTTTTATATTATTATTATGATTATAAAGTGATTGTTTTTTAACTTTTCTTTATTTTTTAATTCTTAAGAAATTAATTCTGCATAATACTAAATTTATATTGAAATTGATGTCTTACCTGTTCAAAATAATCATTAATAATTAAGTATTATAATTGTAGTTGATATATACTAATATTTATTGTTATTTTATTATTATTATTATGATTAAAATGTCCTTATCTTTTTCATCTTTGGTATTATTATGATTAATACCCATTAAAGTGTTGTTCCAAATCCCAAGTTGTTCGAAATCCCAAAGTGTTGTCTATATTATATAATTTCTATGTAAAAGATAATAGTTAGCATATATATTGAAAACACTTTTAAAGTGTTGTTCCAAATCCCATTAAAGTGTTGTTCCAAATCCCATTAAAGTGTTGTGTTGTCTATGTTCGATATTTATGTTCAATATTTTCTATATAAAAGATATTTTCTATGTAAAAGATAACAATTAGCATATATATATCGACAACACTTTTAAAGTGTTGTTCCAAATCCCAGTGACAATATTATTATTGTGAATTGTTTTATACAACGAGAACAACAACACTTCCAAAGTGTTGTCTATGTTCGATATTTTCTATGTAATATATAACAATTAGCATATATATCGACAACACTTTTAAAGTGTTGTCTATGAGTAATCAACAACACTTTAGAATTGTTGTCTATGAGTAATCAACAACACTTTAGAATTGTTGTCTCTAGGGTTGTCTATGAGTAATCAACAACACTTTTTAAGTGTTGTCTTTGGGTGCCCCTCTTGAACAACAATGACATAGACTACAATCTTATACCTAGAACAACAACACTTTAGAATTGTTGTCAACTTTTAAAGTGTTGTCTATGAGTAATCAACAAAACTTTTGAAGTGTTGTCTTTGAGCGCCCCTCTTCGACAACAGTGACATAGACTACAATCTTATACCTAGAAAAACAACACTTTAGAATTATTGTCTTTAAGCGTTTTTTTATAGTGAAATTTAAAGTTTATACAACAAAGTAGAACATTTTAATTACATACAGAAAAAAGTCAAATCAGCACATTGGATGAGAAAATGTGTTTTAATCCTCAACATAACTACAAGTTCTGCCCAAATGAGTCACATCCATCTTCCTTTTACATTGATCGATGATCCAATTCAATGAGAAACAACCAAGATTTACATGACCAATGTAAATGCTCTAAGTTCAACCTTGAAACACTGTTTTTTATTTTTTTTTACTACATCTTTGAAGCATCTCCTGTAAGAATACTAATAACACATTCAATCTCATCAGCAACTTCTTTCATGGAAGGGCGATTCTGCCTTCGATCATCCAAGCATGCTGCAGCCAGATTCCCAAGTGCTTTCATCGTCTCCAGTTCGACGTCTAGGGCCCCATTTTTTAGCACCGGATCGATCACAGCCATCAGATTGTCCTCGTCGAATATCCTCTTCATGTAAACCACCAGGTTTACATTCTCCTCTTCCCTGTTGAAATCAATAGCCTTCTTGGAAGTCAAAAGCTCCAATAAAACGACTCCAAAGCTATAAACATCGCTCCTATCAGTCAACTGCATGTTGACATAGTACTCTGGATCAAGGTACCCAAGTGTCCCTTGAGCAGAAGTGTGAATGTGGGTGCAATCTCTTTCACTAAGCTCAACGAGTCGAGAGAGCCCGAAATCGGACACTTTAGCATCAAGATTTTCGTCCAACAGAATGTTGCTCGTCTTCACATCGCGATGATAAATGGGGGGAATGGCGGATGAGTGGAGGTAGGCGAGGCCGTCAGCTGTCTGATGCGCTATGAACAAGCGCCTCAGCCAGCTGAGTGGGGCCCTCATGTCGGGCCTGTGTAAATGCCCGAAGAGGGTCCCATTTGGAACGTACTGGTATATTAACAGTGGCTGCTCTAGCTCTACGCAACAACCAATCATCCTCACCAAGCTCCGGTGATTAACCTGGCAGAGGATACGGACCTCATTCAAGACCTGGGCGACGCCTGTGGCGTTTCCGGGCTTGGCCCGTTTAACGGCTATTTCAGTGCCATCTTCTAGAGTGCCTTTGAACACCTCTCCAAAGCCACCTGAACCAAGCATGTTTTCCTTTGAGAAATCAATTGTGGCCTTCTTGATCTCTTTCCCCGAAAACACCTTTGCCGATTTTCCAGTGCCGTTGGGATTCAAGATATCTTCGCGCTCCTTCACTAGTATCCTCCGTGCCGCCTTCCTCGCATGTTCACGCTGCCTATACACTAGAAAGCCCGTCAACGCAACCAGCACAACCACGCCCGAACAAGCTGCAGATCATAAGTGATGTTATGTCTCAATGATCATAGATGGATTTGCATCCAGATATCTATTACCTGTATAAAAGTATGAATATTTCTTACAAAATATGGATTGCCTAATATATCCTTATTACAGATTTTATTTAAGGTTATAGTAGTATTATAAAATTTTTGATTTAAATAATTCATCTTCCACATGCAACGCATGTGCTGATACTCGTATAAAGAATTTTCTCAAATACAAAACTTACACCCAATAACCGGAGTGTGATTCTTGTGGAATTTGCAGCCGGTTCCATGTCGACACTCTGCACATAATAACAAATCCTATGATTACATAGAAATATAAGACAATTAATGTCTAAAATAAAAGATAGAAAAGAGAACACAAACTTTGGCAAAAGCCAGTTGCAGAATCCCAGTATCTGCCCTTCTTGCAAAGGCATCTTTTCTGGCCGTTATCGTTAGGATCGGACAAGCACTTGGAAAAGGGCAACTGACGGCAATCTAAGGGTGTCTGGCAAGGAGGCTCCAATGGCGAGGTCCACATCAGCTCGAGACCCGGCTGAGGCCACTTGGCAAAGGGCAGGTTGGGATCGAAGTTAACGTAGCTCTGATAAGCCATGCATCCATTTGGATGAACACGAATGATGTACGAATTCTGGGATCCCCCTGTCCGAAATGAGCAACACAGTTGCTGCTTCTTACACGCAGCTGCTGATGGGGTGTTGTCAATGTATGTGTGACACGGGCAATTCGTCGAACAGTTGATCGGCACCTAAGGTGTCCATTTACGTACGGATTAGGTCATGAAAATGGTACAAGATAGAATGATACGACCTAAATGGTATGAACGGATAAAGATAAGTTGGTACTAATTTTTCAAATCGAAATTGGGGTTATTTTGATATTTCCATAATTAGAATCATTTTTATAAATCTAAAATTAAATTACTAGAACTCATATTTAACAAAAGACTGTTTACCTTAGGTGAAGAAATTGATTTAAGGGTAGAAAATCGTTAGTTAAATATGAGTTCTAATAATTTAATTTTTGGAAATGACCCTGAAAATTATGGAAATATCAAAAGCCACCATATTTGGCTGGAAAACGTCTTTGGAGGTTGCAACTCATAAAATTTATGGTCTTTAGGTTGTAATTTATCAAAAAATAAAGTTTAGATTACAAAATGTAAAAACATGAAAAGTACAAGTTGATTTAAATATTTAACGTTTTTTAATTTATAACATAACTGCTTAACATTTGATATCCCAACAAAATCCATGAAACCTACATTAAAATATTCTATACATTTCAAACCAAATTGAAAGCCTCAAACTGATTTCCATTCAATCCATGTTTAATTTGAGAAGAAAACAAAGGAGAATTTCGATTTCAACCAAAAAAAAAAAACTAAAAATTACGTACGGTACTGTAACCTAAAAAAATCATGAATTTTGAAATGCAATCAAAAAAAAAAAAAAAAGATCATGAAAAAAGGAACTATATTGCAAATCAGAAAACAGTCATATTAATTTTAAGTCCATTTTCGAAATTAACATGAGTAAATTATATTGTTGATACCCAAAGTATACTCAATTTTCATTTTTGATACCCCGTGTTTGAAAATTACAGAATTAGTACCCAATGTTTCAAAAAGAACGCACATTAGGTATCTTCCGTCAAATTTCTGTCCAAACTTAACGAAAAATAACGATTTCTATGCATTGGGAGCAAAAATTGACATTCTTCTTCACCAATTCCATTCTACAACCCCAATTTGTTTATTTTCTTTTCAATCTCCAATACATTTGTCTTTTTTTTTTTCCAATTTTCCATCATCTGTCATGAATTTCTGGCTCGGATGGATGAATTTCCTCATCAATCAACCCATAATTGTTAAAAAACCCCAACCCATTTTGCTTCAAAACTTTGAAATTGCAAAGGAATTAGGAATAACTACAAATCTACTGAAGATTGAAGGGAGGAGAAACAAAATTAGAGTTGTAGTATGGAATTGGAAAAGAAGAAGGTCAATTTTCGCTCCAAATGTGCAGAGTTTGTTAATTTTCATCAAGTTTGGATGGAAATTTAACGGAAGATACCCAATATGTGTTTTTTTTGAAACTTTGGGTATCAATTCTCTAACTTTCGTACATGGAGTATGAAAAGTGAATATTCAGTATATTTTGGGTACCAAAAATATAATTTACCCAATTAACATCAAATGAAGTAGCTCTCACCACATATTCCAAAATAAATTTTCAAAATAAGAAAAAAAAAATAATAATACAAGTAAAACAAACCTGCAAATGCAACATGTTATCAGTGCAGTTCAAGAGAAGTATAGTGTTGCTGCTGCTAATGTTGAAAGGGGTAGAATCGTCAATCTCAAAGCCTTCAGTGTCGTAATCTTGCGAGAAACACGTCCCCGGCGTGACACGTGGCGGCCCGATAACGAGCCGTTGGGTGTTCGGATTGAGGGATAGGATCGTGTACGGCCTCCCGGCCTTGGACACAAAGTACAACGTGCTAGTGGCCGGATCACACTTCACTTTGTAGGCCCGATCCCCGCAGTTCGGGCCGGTGCTCATCGGATACGGGACCGGAGTCTTGCCACACGGCCCGCACCGCAATTCAGCTGCAACTATTGTGTACGATGAAGAAAGAAATGTTGCAAGAAGAAGTGAAGTTAGTTGATGGATTATGGAGTTTGCCATTTCATGAAAAGCATGCATGTCCTAGTGAAAGTGTATTTATATCTAATAGTGATGTAATAAGTTCGTTTAGTTATGTTCCTTTATTTATTTATTTTTTGGTAGATTGTAATTTTCATCATGTAATAATATAAGTTTTGCTCACTGATTTTCTTGTCATTGGTTTTATGTGTTCTGATTTTAGACCTCTAACTATACCTTCTTTTCTATTTCTCATCAAATCTTGCTCGAAATTTTGATCTTTGCATATGGGGAGTCCAGCACTGCTGGCGTGGATTTTTCAATTTCGACATCTATATAGACTGGACTTGACATTCCAAACAAATTAAATCGAATAAAAACTGAATAAAAAAAGTGATAGTTAGAGAAGCAAAATTAGAGTACATTATATTGATGGAAAGAAAAAGTTGCCAAGACGAAAATTGAAATTTTACCAATTTTTTATATGATCTTAAACTAAGTGATATATACTATAGGATTTTAAGAAACATTGATCCATATTCTACCAATATTGTTGTCATTTACTTCTTTTAGATTAAATGAGATATATGCACAATGATTAATTGAAATTAACCTATACCTAAAAAAGGATACATATACATATCAAAATTCTTGTCAATTTGCTTAATTAGTGTCCAAAAGTAACATTAATTATGGAATGAAGAGTATAATTTCATATATATGAACTTTTGATTAACTTGGACATTGAATTCTAGACTAATTAAGTTGTCCATTTTGAACCTCGTGGTGAGCAATAAGCTGCGTATAGACAAGTATGTGTACCAGATTTCTATATCTTGGAGAGGAGAAATCAGACAAAGTTTGCCAAAATCGAGGGCTTTTGATTGGTCATGGTTCTTGAATTTACTTCAATTCGTTGTGTCCCATGTTTATGGGGTTTCTTACAAACCAGACAATAATTTTTGAGAAAGATTTGTGATCAAAATATAATGATGAACAACACATGCATGTTCTAGCTCATCACACACCTTTATAATATGGCTCTTCTACTTCATCTCTATCTCATGTTTTTGTGTGTGTCTCCTCTATTTTTGAAGCTATCTTGCATTCTCTCAAACTAAGTGCTTGTTTCGAATATTTATATATTATTTGGACCCATGTCTTTGGATCGGGTTGATGAATCGTCCATGTGCGTAGATTATTCAGTACTAATTTTAGGATGAAGATAAAGTAAAATACTGATCTATTCAGTATGGTAAATTACCAGAAATCACTTCTAAATATCACATAGTAAATTATTCATCGACAAATTATTTAACACAAAAACTCGGATGCACAGCAATGGTTAAATTTATAGCAGAAAAATACATATTTACAACATGTTTTAAAAGAAATAGTTATAGGACTCATGCCCTAGTTATAAAAGACATACTTAATAAAAGACATATTTAAATTCTGTCACGAGACTTTCTCACCTATTCTAAAGGGGAGTAGAAATCATAGTGGTTTTTAAGTTTTCAGAACGATTTCTAGGGATTATTAATAATAAAGTAACTATATATTGATGGTGATCTGTTATAGAAGCAAGATCCAATGAGTTACTTCTATATCTTTAACTTTGTTTTAGCTTCCCCATGTTAGTTAGGCTTGCTATCACGGTGTACAACATGATATCACACTAATGAAAATATTTATTTAAATAAAGTTTCATATCCTTGCAAAATTATTATTACATCTTTTATTTTTTCATATTCATCTAAGAACTAATTATATATAAATTTTTTGTTGATTATATTTGAATTTAGGAATTTTGAGCTCTTTTTTATGTTGATCTTTCTCATATGCCAGTTAATCATTGTAGTTTAACTGTTACTGTAGTGTTGGTCTCGACAGTATTTTATGTAGAGGAATAGGGGCAGGGCCGGTCCTGAGCTAGGGCGAGAAGATCGACCGCCTAGGGCCCCACTTTTCAAGGGCCCCAAACTTTTATCTAACATTATATTTTATATATATATATATATTCATTTATTTGGCAAAAGGAATATTTTTGAGAAGAAATTATTTGGACCCAATTCTTATATATTTTTTGAAACTAAATAAGCCCAATTCTATTTAATTAATTAAGAAAAAAATTCAAAATTTGTAATTAAATATAACAAAATATTAGCCATATATCTTGCAATCAATTTACAAATTTAATTGATTTATATAATCTTCCTAAATTTACTGATTTTGGCTAACGACACTTATTTTATATGTTATATATATAATAATAATATTATGATAGAAATTAATTTAATAGTGATTACATCCTCAAATTCTCATCCCTCAATTTCAATTCCCAATTTTCGAAAGGGTAATTCTATACACACCCCATCAATACTAAACACACCCCATCCATACACACATTCTTAAAATAATAAAAAAAAGAATGTGTGTATAGATGGGGTGTGTTTAGTATTTGATGGGGTGTGTATAGAATTACCCTTTTCGAAATTATGTATTTATCGGATTTCTGAAATTGATATTTGTTTGGAAGACTTGAACGGTCAAAAACAACACAAATCACAAAATCAGGTTTTTTTGTTCTTTTACTTTATTTTATTATTTATTTATTTACTATATATTTTCTTCTTGATTTATTGCATTTGTTTTATTTTTGACTTCATTCAATTTAATCTATAATATAGTTAGTTAATCAAAATCATGTCACCACGGAAACATCAATTCGGTTGTCAGAAAAGAAACAAAAGAAAAGGAATAAAAGAAATGCTTTAAACTCAAAATGGAGCTCTTGATAAGTTTTTTAGAACTAGTACTTCAATTGAATTTTTTTTTTCTTATTTTCAGTTTTATATTTACATATCGTTTAGGTTATAAAAAAAAATTAAGGAAGGCCTATTTTCTCTATTCCGTCTAGTGCTCCCGAAATGTCAGGACCGACCTGAATTGGGGTTTCTAAACCCAATTGTAGCTCAATAAAATCTAAACATTGATAATTTGCTAACAAATATCCTAGTTATGATTGTAAATTAACTAATGACATTAGATCACATAAATCTACCCATAAAAGAAATGAGGACCTTGTACAAGAAAATTAGAGGTGCAGTAGAGTACAGATTGCAGACTTGTGAACAAAAGCACAATCTGATTTTAATGATTATCACAAAAGAATAGTCATGGTTTTTATGACGATTATCTTTTGTTGATCAGTGCATTATTTTCTGATTCACTAGTCTCTGTGGGATCGAAATTAAATTAGAAATAAAATCAAAACAATGTAAATCAAGTCAAAAAGAAAAATAAACATATGCATGCATGTTGAAACAAACAATAAATATCTTTTGGTGAAACATTAAAAATACATTAAAATACCACATAATACAAATTATACTAACTCTTCCTATCTCCTTAAATTTTTGTTCATACTATGAACAAAAATGAAATATGTTCATACCTTTGAATAAAAATGAATTTTGTTCAACCAACTATAACAAAAAATACAAATTTATTATTATAATAATCAATTTTTCTCTCTTTCTCTCTCATCAATAATTGTTTATTATTACTTTTTCAGAACATGGCCCACACCTTTATAACACCAATAAAAACACACACATATTAACTCATTACATTACTTAACAAAATTTTGTTTTTATTAATCACAAAATTTTGTTCACCAATGCTCATGCTCTAATTACAAGGAGTGAATTTCGAGGCAAGTTCAAAAGAGCTGGTTCATCCATTGAAGGTTGATGG
The DNA here is from genome assembly GCA_005771605.1 of Scutellaria baicalensis. Classification (NCBI taxonomy): domain Eukaryota; kingdom Viridiplantae; phylum Streptophyta; class Magnoliopsida; order Lamiales; family Lamiaceae; genus Scutellaria; species Scutellaria baicalensis. Next base: position 2,020,476 of record CM016723.1, on the reverse strand, counting down.
ATGTCGTTGACAACATTAATGGAAGCCCGAAAAAGTTGTAAATTTAGAACATTATTTTTTTGTCATTCATCACAATTAAGAATATTAATATTTCGAGCTTCAATATTGGGACATTAATTTTTCAATTTGAATTATTGTAGGACCAAATTCGTAATCATGATTTTCAGGTCCTAATGAATGATGTTTGATCATTTTGCTGAAGTGGTTTGGCAGAAATTCATGTAATTTTTACTCGAAATTTGTGATTTTGGGTTTTGATAAATCTAAACCATGAATTTATATCATAATAGAAAATAAAATATTTTATTATTGTTCATATGATAATGAACTTCACACTGCCATAATAATGAAAATTTAGATTTATATTTGTTTTTTTTAATCATGGGGTTAACATTATTTATTCTTATTGCAAAAAAAAAATTATAGTATATTGTTTTACTAAATCTTTGAATATATAAAATGATTTAGATTTTGGTACAATTTGTTATTAATTGGCATAATATATATTATTACAATATATAGATTACAATTCATGTTAAACTTATGAAATATTAAATATGACCAGATTTTTTTCTCAATGTTTGTGTATATAAAAAATCTTACCACAAATATAAATATATTATGCGAAATTTAATATTTATAATTCATATAGATGGCAATGAAATTTAATAAAAAATTATATTTATCTAAAAATATATATAAAAAGAAATTCTTTATTGACATATTATCACCCTTACAAATAGAGCTCTTCGTAATTAATAATGAAGGTTTATTATATAATTTGATATTATAAATTAATTACTGATTTTTATAAAAAAAATTAAACATATAAAAGATATATTTTAATATCATTTTCTTATAAATTATATGTCATTATACTTATTGACATAATATTGTTTTCCAGCTGCTTCTCACTTGGCAAAATAGTCTGATCCTCCATATTGATGTATGATTCCATTTGTGGAAAACTAAATTGCCGTTAACTCATAGTCATTTTAAGAATAAGTCTTTGTGCTACTTTTAGAGTTACATCGGTTATCGATCCTCCACTTGCTACAACAATCATGCTTCTCTCCACCCATGAAAGTCCTTCGTAAAAGTATTGGATTAGGAGTGCTTCAAATATTTGATGTTGTGGACAACTTGCCACAAGTTTTTCAAAACACATCCAATACTCATAAAAAGTCTCTCCATGCATTTGCATTATACCATAAATCTTCTTCCGTATGTAGATTACTCGAGATGGAGGAAAATATCTCTCTAAAAATAATCTCTCCATCTCTGCCCATGTGGTGACAGACTCTGACAAATAAAGCAATCAATCCTTTGTTGAGTCCTTCACTGAGAATATAAAAGCTCTCAACTTAATTTGATTGTCGGTCAGTCCTGAAGGTTTCATACTTGAGCAAACGAAATTAAATTCTTTCAAGAATCTAGATGAGTCCTCATCTGCATAGCCATGAAAAGAAGGTAATAAGCGTATGAAATCATAGGTAAGCTCAAAATATGCATTCTCATCAAAATTAGGAAACTTAATGCAAAACGATTGAGGAATAAATGCAGTAGCCAATTCCTTCAATGTTTGATTTGCAGTCATTTCCTACCTTGATACAAATCCTCAACTTGCAAAAGATCTTCAAAAACACCTAAAATTTGCAGAACACAAACTGCACAGAACAACATTGGAAGAATCAGGTCACACTGGGTGTGTAGTGTGAGAAACAGAGTAGAACAGAGCAGACTTGGAAACAGAAAATCTGAACAAAAATTCAAAAATTCAACAACTTTTTTTTTTTATTTTTTTAATAAAAACAGAAAAAAGACACAAGATGACACAATTAAATTCAAATCACTCCCCGGCAACGGCGTCAAAATTTGACCGCGTTGTCGTGACGCGATAAAATTAAATAAAAATCCTTCCTAACCTAACTAACTAGTAGATAGGGCAAGTCGGAGTCGATCCCACGATGAGTGAAGATTTAACTATGCCACCTATGTTCATTTCAAGAAACAGAAAAGATGAGGGGTTTTGGATTAATCAATGATTAACACTAAAATTAACTAAGAAACTAGAAAACAAATTAAATAAGAAATCAAAGGATGGAAAACATTCCGGTTAACAGTTCAGTTATTACCCAATATCAATTATGTCTTAATCAATGTTACACCCTCTCTCAGATTATCATGAAATTATCACCCCTAGTCTAACAACAAGCTCTGTTAAACCGAATCGTCTCTTAAGATTAGTTAAATTAGGATAAGATCACTAATTAACCCTATTCAATTGAACAACCTAGAATAAGCTCTCTAAATTTAATTCATCAAATGCATTAATCACCAAGACGATATGATGAACTAGACTCCAAATACACAAGCTCGATTTGATAATCTAGGATTATACTACCCTAGAGATGCACGACCTCTAGTTTACTACTAATGAAAATTAAACCACAACAATTAGGATTCATGATTTAAGATTCTAGCAAACAATTATCAAACACTTAACCTAGGTGATCGGTCTAAATCAAGCATCAATAATCGAAATCATTCAACACAAATAGCATAATCAATTCAATCAAACATCGAGAAGGGGAAACCAAATTAATCAAAACATAAATAAATATATGGGTTCAAACATCTCTGCTAACCGGAATTGAAGAATTATCCAAGCATCTTTGAAATCGAATCCATAAAAGTTGTAGAATAATCCATAAGAAAAGAAATTAATCTATATAAAATAATTTTCTCTCTAGAGTGGTTTGGAGAGAAAGAAAAGAAAGATCTCCATAATTATGTGTGTGAACATATCTTTTTAAACCCTTTGGAGATGGGTTTAACCCTATTCCGGCCCAAAATCTCGTACACAATCTCGCTGGGCTGGGCTGAAGACGGATCACATTGGCAGACTGGGCTGACACTGGGTGATCCAGTGTGATGGGCTTCTGGGCCCAAACTGCCCCAACTTCAATTTGTGTTCATTTCTTGGCCCATGAACATATCTCTTGATCAAAATATACTCCAAAATTCCTGAATAATAGTGAAAATGATATGTGAAGTATTTTGATACCAAAAACATATATAAATACGAAAACAGTGCATTCAATCACATAAAATATTACAAAATCTCAAATCAAACCATAATAAACTGCACCAATTTTCTACCTATCAGTAGATTTTAAAATTATAAAGTGTATTGTTTAAGTAATTTATTCAACAAACATATATACTTTTAACTTTTATTATAACAATATTTTATTAGATAGGATCATATTATGAGTAGGTTTTTTGTGAACCAGGTGCATGGATCTTAGATCCATGCACCCGGGTCGGGGGGACCGCACCTTTTTTTTTTGGCACATGACTTTTGAAAAAAATCACATACCAATAGGTTATGTTAGACATACCTTTACGTTATGTTAGACATACCTTTAAGCTATGTTAAACATACAAGTTCTGCCCAGATTCCATGCCCTGTCTTTTTTTGGCTTGATTTTTGAATTTTGGCACATACCACTACGTTATGTTAGACATACCTTTACATTGTGTTAGACATACCTTTATTTATACTTAAACATACCTTTGTATATGTTGGACATACTTTTGCATATAGTTAAACATACCTTTATATATGTTAGACATACCTTTGTATATAGTTAGACCTACCTACACATGGTTGTTCTAACTATACACAAAGGTTGGTCTATTTGAGCGAATTTTGGATGAGCTTCAGCACAAGTGTTCAGCGCGTGCAGGCGCGTGGGAGACACGTGGGAGACGCATTTTGGACGCGTGAACGGGTTGGGTCAGGTGCATACACCTGACTCATAAAAGTTTTTGCCTCATATTATCATTCATGTACCATATGTAGATTATAATTTTCAAGATTTTGTCAATATCATAATTGATATTATACCATTATATATAGATCATGGTTAATATATTTATAACTTTTAATTTATAAACTATGAAATAATATATAATTGCATTTCTACTTTGGGAGGTGGAAATGGACAGGAAAAAATTGTCATTTCCATTTTGAGGGGATAACTATTGTTATAAATATATAGATATATATATATATATATAGATTATGTTTAAACTATGTGTTATTTAAACTTTTATGAATTTGTTCTTGAATTGTCCTTATTAATATTCCTTAGCTTAAATATAGGGAATATGAAAATTAGTTAATTTAATTCTTTCACTACAAGAAAAATGGGTATTTGAGATAATATTTTTTGCGACAACTTATAAGTCTAGTTTTTGCGACAACAAGTTGTTGTAATTTTTTTTTAATAAAAATTGACAAAACGTAGTCACAAAAAACAATGTAAAATGACTTATGTTGTCGCAAAAAAACTATTTACGAGAAAGCTTGTGAGAATAATTTAGCAACAACATGTGTCGTAAATTGTACTTGCGACAATTAATGAGGTTTTTGCGACAACATTTTGTTGTTGCAAATACTCATTTTTCTTATAATGTTTCTCAAATTTTGAATCCTAAATTCAAGGCTATATATAGTTGTTCAATTTTTATATTTTTTAATTTATCACAAATATTTTAGGATGGCACTTATTTCAAAGAGTAGTCACATGCACTACTAAACAATATTAAAGAAAAAAAGTATAATATTGGTAGAAAATGTTCCGAAATTTACACCATTGTTTTGTTATAAAATTGTAATTGAACTATTTATTTAAGTGAATAAATACAAAACTCTCAGTGGGAAAGCAATAGAAAATATTTAATCATTCCGTGAATTTCATTCAATTTCGTGTGATGGAATGGGTTGGGTTGGATTGAACATGATAAATTATGTAACTTTTTGGATGTATCAAGCAATATTTTTAACTATATCATGTAATACTTTAGAGAAGGACTTGGGTGCCCCCGGGGTACGGATCTAGGATCCGTGCCCCCAACCCGCTCCAAGGCCCATCTATATGCATATAAATATATTTTTTCAATTTCTCTTTTACCCTAATCTATGTGCTGCTGCTTCTTTTTCTTCTTTTCTTCTTCTTCCTCCTCTTCTTCTTCTCTTCTTCCTCTTTCTCTTCTTCTTCTTTTATTCTTCTTCTTCCTCTTCCTCTTCTTTTTCTTCGCTGCTTCTTCGTCGCTGCCTTCTTATTCTTCTTCTCTTCCTCTTCTTTTTCTTCTTCGCCGTTGACAGTACCAAGTTGTATTCATAAACTAGATTGGAACTTGAACTGATAAGCGTGTAAGTAAAAATTCTTAGTTTCTAGTGTCGCGATGTGTAGAGCCACAATTTTTTTAGGAGGATAACTTAGATATAGGATTTCGTTATATTTTGATCTTACTTTGATCATACAATGAAGCATTTAGATTGCCAAATAATAAAATTACGCAAGTAAAAGTAATCCTACTTTTTAATGATTTATGAGAAGACAGAAATCAAGCTTTTTTGGTTGCGGTGTTGGTAGACATTAATTTTTTTTTTTTTAAATTGCATTATGGTTTTCATCTAATTCTCTAGATCTCCAAGTAATTGAAGCATATTTCAATGGACACAGTTTATAGATGAGCAACATGGAGAATATGATATAAATCGCCATTTTATTGTTTAGAAATATTAAACTCACCATACTCTAATGTAATACCTATAGAGTAAATATGTAATACCTATAGAGTACATATGTGATACATATAGAACAAAAATTCGAACAAATAATTCATACCTTAATTGAGTTAGTTTGTAATACCTATATAGTATACATGTGATACCTATAGAGTAAACATGTGATACCTACACAAAAGTAAAAACAAATAATTCATATCTTTATTGAATGAACACATGATACATTAAGAGTATACATGTAATACCTTAAGAGTATACATGTAATACCTATAGAACAAAAAATCAATACCTTAATTGAGTAAGTTTATAATACCTATAGAGTATACATGTAATACCTATAGAGTAAACACATAATACCTATCATTAAATCTCAAAAAATATAAGTGTAATACCTATAGGGTATATGTGTAATACCTATAGGGTATATGCGTAATACCTATAGTGTATACATGTAATACCCATCACTGAATCATCAACTAGGTAATCAGGTGTGCGTGGGCGCACACCAGCTTAGCTAAGGGCGCGCGTGGGGGCGCGTGGAGGCAGCCCATGCGCCGGGTCGGGTCGGGGGCGCGGATCTAAGATCCGTACCCCCGGTGCACACAAGTTTTTGCCAATACTTTAATATTATATTATGCAATATGTGTACATTATAAAAAAATATTACATGATATACAGGAAAGTATTACATGTTGCAACTTGCACAAGATCATAAAAAGAGCATCTAAACTGCTTAGGATCCGCGTTTTTTGAGTGACCAGACCAAATCTAATTTGGGTCATACAAGAATATTATCTGATATAAGAAAAATATTATCTAATATACATAAAAATATTACATATTTTCCTATAGTCTAATTCAACTTAAAATGCATCCTATAATCCAAAACTACTATATACAAAAATGGAAAATTCGAAATAAAAAATACTCATATACATGCAGTACTACACCTAATTATATCCTTTAATTTTTTGACTTTTTAAGAATACTCTCTATATTAATCATTTATCGTCTACATACTGACATAGCAGGTCATTTCACATGTGAAATAATTTTTTTTTTATTTTTTCCTTCAAAATCCACGTCATTCGCAAAGAAAGACCAAATTAGGTTTGAAATAATTTAAATCTGAAAATTATTTGACAAATAATTAGAATATTTTGAATTATCTAAATAAACAAAATAAATCTAGAAAAAATGTTAAAATAAATTAATAATAATCTTTATTAGTATATTATTAAAATTATTATTTTTCAAATTTTAAATTTAATAAATAAAATTTCATAGTACTTATAGGTAAATATAATATATTAGCAATATTTATCTTAAAAACCATAACTTATTTTAAACTTATAAAACTTATAAATATAGTTATTAGTTTACTACAATGTTTTAAGATACATAATGCCACAAAAAAAAATATAGCAAAAGATTTTTGTGTTGGAAAAATAGCTTAAAATATCTATAAATAAATAAATAAATAAATAAGATGAAAAGCTTAAAAGTAAAATAATAAGAAATCTATAAAATACTTAAAAATAAAAATAAAGTATTACTAAAGTAAATAAAAATATATAATACAATTATAATATTTATTTTAAAAAATAAGAAAATATATTTTTATTTGTTTAATATAACATCTGATTTTATAAATAAAAATTTCTGATGATATTATATTTTTGTATTTACTGAAGCAATGTTTTAAAATCAAATAGATTAAAATATAGTTTTTCAAACTTATTATTATTATTATTATTATTATTATTATTATTATTATTATTATTATTATTATTATTATTATTATTATTATTATTATTATTATTATTATTATTATTATTATTATACTGGGATTATGTGGAAAGCTTTGATAAAACTTTATTTTTTGAAAAGAAAAAGAAAAAGAATACTTGGCTTATTAAGATTTGTGGAAATTGCTTCCATAAAATTATACCAAATTTGTTCTTTTCCTGGTGGGACAAATATGGTTCTTCGGTAGATATTCTACCAGAAAATATTAAAGGTCTAATGGAAGATTGGACTATTTCAGCACCTATTGTCCAAAAGGCCTCAATTACGGGTCAAACTCTTTGTTGGATTTTTATGGAATCAAGTATTCCATGGATATGGAAATGGGTTCCAAAATTCGGTTATACTGATAAAGGAATTCCTTGTTTATGGAGAATTGGCTTTTCAAAAATTTGGGATAAATTATCGAGGATTGATCCGGATTTCGATTCGGTTGATATGATATTATTATTTCAAAAACCGATACTGAATCGAATGACCGAATTTATAGATTTCAAAAACCAAAACCGAAGCGAATAAGAAAAAACGAACCAAATTGTGTATTTCGGTTCGGTTCGGTCGGTTAATTCGGTTTTTACCGAAAATTGCACACCCCTACCACTGTCGCTGAAATCGGACTAATTCGGCACTAAAACGATTCGATTTGTTCGAAATCACTTTAAAAATTATTTCTGTTAGTAATCACGGACTAATTAATCTAGTAGTCGGTTCAGTCACTAATCTCAATTTTCAATTTTTTTATTTTTTACTTCATGATTTTCGTAACGGATCAATTTCAACTATTAATAATAATAATAAAATTGAACAACCAATTTAACCATTTGTCTATCTAGTAGTTGGTGGTTAATAATTAATATATATATATATATGTGTATATATATATATATATATATATTTTAATTCAATGTGTGTTTGGGACGATATTCTCCACATTTTTTAGTTTTTTTGTAAAGATAATTTTATATAGGTTATGTTGAAGAAAAAAATAAAAGATAAAAAATTTAGTGACACCTAGTCGACGACTAGCCGGTCTAGGCGCCAAATGCTTGGAAAATGTTCGATTAATGATTTCCAACTTCTGCAGTCATGAATAGAATAAGATAATTTTACTTATGAGTACTACCATAATTAATATAAACTATATTAAATGTGTTATATTTTGTGAAAATAAATTATCCTTTGCTACCGGTGAATGAGTATTTTCATCAACACACATTAAGATACAAGATATTTTTAAAAACTCAAAAGTTAAAGAGTGACACTTGTGTGCCCCAGGGGCACGGTGCCCCCAACTTAACCTATTATATGGTGTTATATATATACTCTACAGGTATCATATGTATACTCTTTAGGTATCATATATTTGCTCTTATATACATATAATACCTGTAGAATATATGTATAACACCAAGAAACATACCACCTATAGAGTATATATATAACACCTAAAGAACATGTGTATAACACCTAGATTTGTGCCCCTATATGCCCCAGGGGTATATAAGTTTTGTCCAAAGTTAAATGATAAGGTCATAATTAGAGATAATATACGGGGTATTTTCACATTTTTCCTATAAAAAAATATTACCTAAGACACACAAAAATATTACATATTTTTTTTATTCTACTCAACCTGCCTCTCGAAATGAAATCTGTGAGATAATTTCACTCAATACTTATCAACATGGTTGTAAAAGTCGGAAATAGTTAGTCGAGCATGTTCAATAAGCGCCTAGCTCCTTGGCCGACTAGGCGCCACTGAATTATTTTTCTGTTTTAATTTTTTTGTAATGACCTATATATATATAAATATATATATATATATATATATATATAAACATCTTTTACAGAAAATGAAACGACCCGTTTTTAAAATCCTGTTTGGACGCTACTTACATTAGAAATTGTCCCTTTAAAATAAATAAATAAATAAATAAATCCAGACATAACTGTGAAATATTATTCCATAAAACAATTCTTATGAAAAATGAATATTTTGGAAAATGCAGCGGAAACGATTTTCTTGAAATTCATTTCTTTCCATACCCATTTTTTTATTTATATTGAAAAGAGCGATCGAATAAACGCTCACATAAATACACATGTTTGAAGTTTACAAAATAAACCTCTTTATTAAAATCTTCTATAACCTTGATAATATCGTTTACCTGCATTCACCGCTCGTATGCCACGTCCTGGGTACTTTAAGCTGAAAATATTTTTACACATAGGGGTGAGTGCCAAAGGAACACTCAGTGGGTCGACCTGTATTGTGATAGGGACACATAATACTATAATCATATACTATACATATACATATTACACATTGTGGACTCCCGAGTAGTCCCCTGTAAACCGTATGGGATAGATATCACAAAGAAAATCTATCCGGGCCCCAAGCCGACCCTATGGGTTTTTATACCCTTCATGTGGGGTTTCCGTAGAATACCCGATATACTTAGCATAGGATGCGCATGCGCAGTTAAGTGTTTCACATAATGTTTCTCACATAACACATAGTACACGTTATTCACATTCACGTAAGTTCATATAATTCATGACAAGTAACGATATGCAAATAAATCTTTGATCTGCATTGGTTTCTAAAGAAACTCTTCCTGTACGGGTATTATCCCGACTTTTCATCATATGAAATCAATCGCATCTGAATCCCTTGAAATCAGTAATCCTCGAAAATATATGTAATTTACTCGAAAATCAATCGTAATATAATAACGAATAATTTGAAATCGACTTTACTTGTTCACTGAAAATAATGCCACATATAATCATAAATGTCACGTAATAAGTGGTATAATATAAACGGAAACATTCATTTGATAAGATTTTACCCCCATCTTAAGATGACAGCTCGAGGATTGCTTTTGGAATCACCGTTCGTCTCAACTGCACTCGACATACTTAATCGTTTAGTTTCTTATGTCATATAACATGATCTTTTGTATCTTATATTTGGTTATTAAATCTAAAGCATAATCACTAGTAATTAAATATAAAGACTTCATACCAAACATAAATATTAACATGATTCCCATATAAACGACAAGTATACTTATAATTTAAACTTTAGGTATTTAACTAGTAATTCTAAATTTTAAAATACACATAAAATATAAAGGTTTGGGTCATAAAATAATATTCAGTACAGTATGGGGTTCAACTTATAATTGTAGCAAAGTTTAGGGGTGATTCTACAGTTTCTATAAAGTCTGGGATCATATATTAAAATCTTGTAAGGTTTTTGGGGTTGAAATGAATTTAACATAATTTGTAGGGACTGAATTGCAATTATAAAGAAGATAAAGGTTTAAACAATAAATAAGCAAAAATGGAAAATTGCAAAATAGCCCCTAGATTTAATCTAATTCACCAAAGAACACCCCTGTCTCCAAACACCCTCCCCCCGTCGCTGCTCCTCTCGGCCGCCGCTCCTCCCCTCCTCCCCTACCGGTGACAAACCTGTCGCCGGCCACCACAACACACGGCGGCGCCCACACACCCAGCAGCACAAAACACACGCACGTACACTCTCCTCTCAACCCAGCAGCACTTCGCCGCCGCCGCCGCCTCCATCGCAGCGTACAGCTCGTCCGCCGCTGCTTCCGCTCAGCGCCGCCCCGTGCGGCGGCGCCCTCCGCATTCCTTCCCCCTTTTCTTCCTCCTTCTTTCCTTCTTCCTATTCTACAGCATATGCACAATATACACACATATATATACACACACAAAACACACCACGGCGGCGCCGCCTTTTCGTCTTTGCTCGGCGCCGCTCCGTGCGGTGGCGCCTCCTCCCGTCTCTCCCTATTTCCCCCTCTTTTTCTTCCTTTCCTTTCCTCTGTTTTCTTCCCCATCTTTTCCCCTGTTTTTCTTCCCCACACAGCCACAACAAAAGCACACCAACTATACTTACATATATACAATTAATTTGGGGATAAAGCTTAAAAACAATTAAAATTGAAACATAAAGCAAGAAAATGCATTAAACCTTACCCTTCTTCACTCAATCTCTCTGTAAAAATGGAAATGTATGATAATGAAAGAGAAAGAAGAAAATATATCATCTCTATCTTACTATAAAGAAAAAAGGCACGTGTGTAAAGAGAAGGAAAAATATCATCTCTCCAAAACTTATCCTAAACCTTAGCTATTATATACATAAAAATAATTAATATACATATATATGCTTTAGATAATTAATAAATATACATACATAATCTACACATATATATTACACACGTACACATCTATATATATTAGATCAACATTAATAACATTAAATATAATAATAATAATAATAATAATAATAATAATAATAATAATAATAATAATAATAATAATAATAATAATAATAATAATAATAATAATAATAATAATAATAATAATAATAATACATTAACATAATTTATATACAAGTATTTACTAAGCACATTTTATGTAAATTATTTTATCCCATAGAATCATATATGAAGGTCATGATTAAAATTAATAAAATAAAAGCATTTACGACATAAACGAAGATCTTTGCATAAAAACCAAAAATCATTTTCCCTCATTTAAACTTATCTATATCTTATCTTTTTATTTTTATCCATGATTGTCAAGTGAGTTGAGATCAAGCTCGGTTTCCTCCGTAAGCAATCCTGCAAAATACTTTAAAATCTCGAAAGAAACATTAGATCACAAAATATGTAAAAATCATTGAGCACAACATAATACGTAAATCATGACTTTAAATAATATAAAAGTTCACTTCAAATCATTTTCAATTAATGATTTTGTACGTAACCCCATTGTCAAAAATTGATTTTCCGTCTCAAACCTAAATTATTATAAGATGAATCGAAACTTAATTTCTTGACTTAAATTATTATATTTCTTATGAATTCTAATTATAGATTAATTTTATTTGGGGTGTTACAGAAAAATTGGAAAATGTGGAGAATATTGTTTTGATATTTGTCCGGTCATAATGCATTTTGTCCAAAAGCTCCAAACACACATCAAATTCAAAATAATACATATTAAGTTATTGACCGTCAACTATCAAATATACAAATAGTTAATTTGGTCTTCAATATTATAATAATTATAATTATTAATCGTTTTAATTGATTCACGAAGAAATTTATAAAGTAAAAAATAAAAAGAAAAAGAAAATTGGGTTAAACAACTATACCGCCTAGGCGGTGATTACTAATAAAAACAATTGCTAGGATGATTTTCAATAAATCAGATCGATTAATGACCGACTAGCGACTATACGCGGACTAGTCTACTGACTAGCTATACCGACTATTTTAAACACTGCTTATCAATTGTATGACAGCCTCTCTGGTTGGGTGAAGACGTGAAGTTAAATAATTACTCCGAAGAAGAATTTAATATTTTATGCGAATAATATATTATAATAAAACTAGTTCTTTATAAATTCATAAATATCACTTGCATATAATACTCTCATTAGAGCATCTCCAACCAACTACTCAAAATGGACTCAAACTCAAATTTGTGGAAAAATTCTCTCCAACCCAGCCGCAATTTTTGGTGGCAAATTTGCCATTGTGAACAGTAAGTGGCAAATTTGCCACTTACTGTTCACAACTCAAATTTCTTTTTTTTTTTTTGATTTCTTTTATTACTTATATTTCCACATGTTTTTTATTATATTTTATGCATTGATTTTATATACTAGATATTTGATATTTGGTACATTATATAATTTATATATTATAAGCATAGCATTATATTGTAGATTATATAATTTATTAAATATAAACACAAATTATAACTAATAGAAATATAATAAAATATCATACAATGTACGAAATATTAATGATAATCACTTTGAGAAAAATGGTGTCATTCTGAATGTTAGTGATGATCATTATATAATTTATATTTACTTGTCATATGTAATTTATTTTCATTGTGTTGTATGACTAGATTATTTACTTTAGTTTATTAATATGTATTTGTGATGAATTTTATAATATAATTTTGGTATTTTTAATAAGATTTATAGTTCATAAATATTTTTTTATAACTGAAATCGTTATGATTAATTTTTTTTATCAACTTAAATAAACAAATATTTGATATTAAAGAAATTAAAAAATAAAAATTAAGAATATTGTAAGAGAATATTCCAATTTGAGTTTAAAAGGTTGGAGATGGTGGCAAATTTGGTGGCAAAAACAAGATTTGAGTCCAAATTTGAGTTATAGGGTTGGAGATGGTCTTAAGTTTTCATTCACTTTCTTTTCTCCTAATTAGGGTTGTAAAAGAATCGAATCTTTTTTATTCGATTCGGTATTCGAATTCAAATATAGTGATTCGAATTCGCAAAATACAAATAAGAATCCGAATAAGAATATTTTTTTATATTCGTATATTATCCGAATACGAATAAGAATATGATGGTATTCGATTCGAGTATTCGCGAATATATTCGAATAATTATATATATCAATAATTAGATATTTTACTTTTTTATATTAGTATTTAGTAATGCCTAAATACATATATTAGTATTACATAAAACATAACTACATATTATATATATTGTAAAGTAATGCCTAATTATGTTTATGTATTAGATATTGTAGGAGGATGAAGAGCCGATTCATGTCGTATTGCAAGAATGATGGTTGGATCATGAATGCTAGAGAAAACATTTTTGTTGTGATACTTGTTTGATGGATTTGACTATGAATTTTAATTATGTTTATGTATTAGAACCTTGGATGTTAATTTACAAGTTGATTTTTTGTTGCGGTACTTGTTCAGTGATTTGACAATGAATTTGTATTTATGTATTTCGAATCTTGAATGTTAATTTGGTTAATGAATTATTGAACTTGAGTTGATGAATTTTATTATTTATTTAAGTACTATGTTGGCATATTAATTTGGGAAAAAATATATATTTGATTTTTGTTTGTTGAAATTTTAAGTTTAAAATTTTCGAATACGAATATTCGAATATATTCGAGAATATTCGAATATGTTAAAAGAATCGAATAAGAATTTTTTTATTATTCAAATAATAAAAGAATAAGAATATGAATATTCGAATAGTTAAAAGAATACGAATAGAATATCATGGTATTCGATTCGATTCGATTCGTTACAACCCTACTCCTAATGTGGATAATATTTGGCGTAATGCTGACAAAGATGTGGGTTTTGTTGAGGAATTAGGCGATGCCTTTTTTTTATTTTTTTTTGGTGAAATTGTGGGATAGCGACAACAACTAACTATTTCAGTGTGCAACAAATTGTTGAATATGACCTTGAACATGGAGTAGTATTTTGAACATGAAATTATGTGACCTATTAACTGTTCTTTCTCCTCTGAGATAAATTTGAACATTTCGAAGATGCTATTACACTTCTCTTCGAGTTTAGTAATTTCTGCTTGATTGACATTTCCATCAAAATAATGTCATTCCTCATTCTGTTATCCATATGCACTAGTGCAAGGCATGATATAATTCATCCTTCTAAAAAGTAACAACATTGCATTCAAAATTCTCTTCTTCAAAGTCTTTTTCAGTACTGCATGTATGGCCGACATTAAAAATAGGGTTAATTACATAAAAGAGCATAAACTTAGGGTTCAGTTTCAATTGCAACATGAACTTTTTACTGTAAAAAAAAACTCAACTTAACACTTATTTCAATTTGGGACATGTTCGGATATTTTCGGGCTCCAATTGCTGATATGGAGTCCAATTATATATGTTAATTGCCAACATGTATATTTAAGTATAGTCATCATCTAAATGTAAATTTTTACATCAATAATTAACTTATACAATTTGAACTTAATGTCGGCAATGGAGCCCGAAACACCCAAACATGTTGCAAACCAGTTATCATCCACATGTAAATATATATGTCAATAATTAATTTGAACTCCAAATCAGTACTTGGAGCCCGAAGAAAATCAAACATGTCTTAAATTGAAACAAGTGTTAAGTTTAGTGTTTTTTGTATTACAGTCAAAAGTTCATGTTGTAATTAAAACAGAACCTTAAGTTCGTGTTTTTTTATGTAATTAACCCTTAAAAATATGAATTGTTTTTGACCATTATAAAATGTCGTCTTTATAAAGGGAAAATAAAACCTCTCATTCCCATTATGTGATTTCCAAAATAAATGTCGTTTCAGAAATTTGTACACAATTTTAAATAGTTGATAAAAAAAACTCATCTATTTTTATTTAAATACAATGCCCATTTAATATGAGAAACATAGTACAGAGTATTGTCTTGTACAAAATGAGTTGTCGAAGGTAAAACATAAAAAGAATGGCGAAAAATTCTGATGGATGAGAGCCCAATGAAATGAATAGGGAAAAGAAAAAGGGTGGTGAGCTTTAATCCACTTCCAAGGGTAAAGTTTAACACCATCGACAATTTGAATTATATCAACACTGCTCAATTGAATGGTAGACGAGGATGAAAATTGAAAGTCCTATATGGATCTGTAAAAACAAAACAAAAAATAAAATAATTAAAGTACACGGTGTTGTCAGCGGTGTCGACAACACCAGTGTAACACACAACGAAAAATGGATCGAAAATAAAAGTTGCAGAACACAAACGATGTATCCACGAGTATACAAATACTCGTGGAATGCCTTCAGGGCGAAAACTCCTTTATTGTTCTTTCGTATGTATACAAGGAGATAGAAAAATCTCTAAAAGAAATTCTTCCGTACAAAGACACAATACATCCTAAGGAATAAATGTAAAGACTAGGGACGTATACAAAGATTCTCAGTTGAACACTCTGAACACCTATACTAAAAATGTCACGAGTTTGCAAACTCTATGACATTACAAGAAAACGGTGTTGCCTTCAGTGTGAACAATACAAAGCTTGACACCAGTGTACTGCTAGACTTAAGACTGCTTGAACTCTCGATTTTTGTGTGTGTTGATCTTCAGCAGTCTTCACCTATTTATAGAGCTCGAAGTACACTATGTAGACTCCACTTCCCATGATCTTGCAGTGCTCCATGATCTCCATATTCTCACGTGCATCATGGAGATAATGGGGTGGACTTGTTCTTCTTTCTCTTCCACTTCCTTGGACTAGTTCTCCTTGACTTCTTCATGATCTTGAACTCTTGACTTGATCAATCTTGATTCACGTTCTCTCAAGCTCAAAACCACGATCTCTCAAAGTCACGTTCTCTTTCTCTTAAGCTCACGTATTTTTGACTTCTTCAATCTCACTTATAAATCTCTTTGAATCCTATCAACAAAAGGAGCAAACAACAACTTCCCAAGACTTAGAAAGTTTGTTAGTTAGGATGAGATTCACAATTTAAATCACGTGAGTTTTAAGTCAAATCTATAGGAGAGAGAAATCAAATCTTTTTCAAATAAATAAATCTAATAAAATCAAATTTAATTTTAGAATAAAAATGAAAAAGGAAAAATTAATTAAATGTTGGAAAATCCAACACTAACAAAAATATCGCTATCGCAAGTGATATCGCAACACTGGGGAAAAAAATGTTTAACCTCTATATCCATATCCTATATCTATATCGCGAGTTTCAAAAAATGGATATATCGCGGATAAATCGTGAACATATTAGGATATTTTCATTCTTGATGGTAGATCACTCGGAACTTTCCAAATTCTCCAACGCACACATTGCAAAATCAGGATGAAGAAGTTTTTTGCCACCTTATCATGTTTGAGCCTCACAAAAGTGATTATGCAAAGAATACTAATTGAACCAAAAGAGTTTAAAATGTGACAAGTTAAGCCCAAGCCTTTCTAGAATTTACTAGATGTTATAGAATTTGAATTAGGTAGAATCCTTTTAACAAACTAAAATATATGAAGTGAAGAACATGTCCGTCAAATTTCATAAGATTTGGAGTTGTATTCAATTTATTATGATTTTTCGAATATAACATGTTTTGTGGCAAAAAGCATTCCGTTTTTAGGCGTAATTGAAAATATTATCTAGAATTATATCTTTTGACTTTATGTGTCATCTTCTACTATGTTTTAGAATTGGTTCTTAAGTATGTGTAGAATATTAGTACGTCAATTTTGGAGTCTCGTACCATTTATACCGAATTTTATAACAAACGCTGCTTTCTGCAAACTCAATGCTCTATTTTCAGCAAATTTAGAAAATACATAACTAATAGTGTGAAGTTTGTTTCTATTTGATATTTTTATAGGTTAAACTTCAACATGTTTTCTAAATTCTAGGAAAATATGAAGAGTTTTCATAAATCCTAGAAGATTTGATAAATTTTTAAATATAAATTGATTTTGAGCTGAAATTCAAGTGCAAACCTTGTTTGACAAATTATTTCTAATTATTTATGTAGAAGGTAGATGGTTGTGAATTTCTATTATGTTACACATGAGAATGTTATGTGATCATATAAATAATGGGTAAAATCCTACACACCCCCTCGTGTTATCGAAATTCGCACGAAACCCTCTTGTGTTAAAGAAATTACAGGAAAAACACCTGGAATTTCATAAATTCGACGCGAAACACCCAATTCTGTTACACTTGACGGCTGTGTGTTGGACGCGCGTGAAGTGCGATTTTTCCTCCTTTTTAACCCTCATTTGCATGTAAAAATACTTATTTACCCTTTTCCTCCTTATTTTTTACTTATATATGTATGTGCATGCTCAAATTGATTACTAACATGAAAACTCCTCCCCTTCCACACCCACTGATACTTTATTTTCTTTTTTCCTAATTATTTAATTTATATTTACAGGTTTGTGTGCACAATTTTGGTTCAATTTAGTAATGTTTAATTTTTCAAATACTAGTTATTGTACTTGTTTATACTTATTTAATTAAATTCATTTATAATAAATTTTTATATTCAATATTAATTCTATTTCCTTTATAATGCAATTTTTGTACATGTCTTCCACACTTGACATACAGTCATTTACAAATTATAACATAGATCTTTCACCAGGTTAATTTGTCAACTTTAATTTACCTTCATTATCTTAGAATTTTTGTTTCATAATTTTTCTTTAACTTACAAAATAAGAAATAAAAAATAAAAAAAATAAATTAAAAAAATAGAAATCCTTTTTCACAATAAAATGTGAAGCATAGTTAAAAAGTGAAAACTTGCATATTTCTCCATTGAACATAAACTTGAGAGTTGTATACTGTTGAGCAGTTGAGTGGTACTATTTAATAAAAATTAAAGGATAATGACTCAATTCTTACGAATTAAATAATGTCGACATATTTCAAAGAATGTCAAAAGATTATGAACCCAATTCAAAAATAAAAGATCTAACTTTATTTTGATCTGGTTTGTTGAATCTAACATATATCAATTTCAATTTCAATGAGTTCATAAGTTAGCTAAGCTCACTTGTATTGTCTGTGTAGCAAAAAACCTCGTTTTCAATTGTGTTATAGGCAAAAATCTATACTATATTTAAAACAGGAAAAGTTGGATGTAATTACTGATTTACCATTTAATTATAAAATTGGATATAATTACTGATTTGCCATTGACCAATAGAAAAAAAGTGGAAAAAAAAAACTAAAAAACTTTGAGTATCTTATAGAACAAACTTCATATATATTTTAAATATAATAAATAGTTTTTTAATTTAATATAGGGGTAAAAATGAAATAAAGGAAATTATTTTGATGGTATAATCATATGATTATGTCTTAATGATATAATTAAAAAATTTGAAAATTATGAAATTTAACCATTGTCAAAAATTTAAAGATTTGAAAATTATCCTATAATTTAAATATATAAATGTGAGAAATAGTTCTAAAAGCTAAATTTCATTATAAGAAGGGCTGTAAAATGTTTAAAATTTTAGCTATTATAAAATTATTCAAAATAATAATTAAATTAGAAAGTAAAACTAAATATAATCTAATAATTTTGTGAGGTTAATCTAAAAAATCCAAAAATAACACTTAAAAATAAATTCAAATATATATTCAATACTAATTGTGTAAGATATAAGAATCACTAAACAGAATAAATATTTTCAATAAAAATAGTAAATACATGGTAATTATTCAAAAAAAAAAATCAGATAAATAAATATAATTAATTTTCTAAAAAAAATATTGCAACCTAATGTTGTTTTAAATGTAAAATGAATTTGCAACCTAATTTTTTTAATATAAACTAAGTTTTTGAATAGATACAATGTTTTTAAAATAAATCCATCTAAAGAAATGTAGAAAATTATATAAAGGAAAAAAAATAGAATAAAACATATATTAGCAAATATAATTAATCACATATAATTAAAGCAAACAAACACAAAACTATTATTATTATTGTTATTGTTTTTATTTTTGTCGTCATTGTTGTTGTCATCCTCATCATCATCATCATAAAAAAAACACGGATTTTATAAAAATCTCAAAATAATAAGATCTCATGACTAATATTTTAATATAACAACTTTATTATATTATTAAAAATCGTATTTGTCATAATAAATAATAAATTGTGCATCGCGCGGGTGAACTGCTAGTATGGAATTAAACGAAATACCAATTTCATAAATAAGAAACATTCAGATCAAAGTACAAAGAAATGTGAAGCATGGTTAAAAAGATTTCTCCTTCTGCACAGCATCCCAATTTCCATGCTTCTTATTATTCTTCTTCTTCTCCGATTTCTCCTCATCCAAATCCTTTTAAATTTCTTCTTCTTCTCCTTCGATTTCTCACCATTAGAAACAACAGATTTATTGTCTCCACTTTCTCACCTTAGGCCATGTTTACTTTGATGGTTTAGGTTGGTTTGAGTTTATAAAACAGTCTACACACATGTTTGCTTTGATAGTTCTAGGCCAGGGTTTGTATTTTATCCAGTGGATAGGGCTGGACTATTATGAGGATTGGGCTCTCTTAACTAAACCCACCAAAAGTGGTGGGTTTAAACCAAGCTCAACAGTGGCATCATTGAAATGACTAAAAAGTCCTTAATGTTCATAATATTTTTACCGTTCTACCCTTATACTTCATAGAAATAACAAATATGCCATTACATAAGTTAATCCATTTGCACCCAAACCCTAACCCTCTCGAGCGACCATCGTCGATTGAGCAGCAGCAGGAACGGCGGCGTGAGTAACTTGAGTTGGCATCGGCGGCAGCCGATGATTCTGACGCGAGACGGCGGCGCCTCCGGGAGGAAACCCGTCTCCTCCCTCTAATCCAGGTAAGATGTTTTTTTCTTGAGTTTTCATCTCCTTTCTTTCTCTCTCTAAAGTGAAAAAGGCAACTCTATGTCATTGTTTTTTTGATGGGAGTGTAGATGGGTTCACTTGAGAGTGGGCTGCCATTGAAGAGGGACCTCCATTTTCAGCGTTCTTCGTCTCTGAGGAACTCGAGCAGCAGTAATGGAAATGGGTTTTTGGGGCAAAGGAGCAGATCAAGATTTGCGAGTGTGGTTTTCTTGAAGAAGATTGATTATCTGCAGTTGATTTGTGCGGTGGATATTTTCTTCTTCTGCCTTTTCTTTTTGCAGATTTTCTTCTTGCCTAGCTCAGTGATTGAAGATGAGATTAAATCTGATAGGACCCATGATTTGTTTTGGATGAATGGTGGAGTGAATTTTGAGGGTCTCTTATTCTTGGAGCTGCTCGAGCTATGAAAATGGAGGTGGAAATTTGGGGATGAAAAAGAAAATTTGATTTCCATTATCACATTAATTAAAATCTTCCATTTTAATTTTTAATTCATTGAGGGTAAAAAAGTCTTTTCACACTTTTAATCCATTCTAACCTCTATACCAAATAAGATTTTATAAACAAACCTATTACACAAAACCTACAAACATTCATACCAAACAAAAATTTAAACTAAACCCATAATATAACCTGCATACCAAACAATTTATAACGTAAGTAACGCCAAAACAAGATTTTACTCTTTAAAGAAACGGAACGTTACAACTTCCATCAACAAAAAACATTTGACTCAGTTCCAAGAGAAAGGACAATAAAGATATGGTTAGATGATGCAGAAATGCAGCCGCCCAATGGCGTTCATGCCACTTGTAACCAAGTTCTCTTTTGTAGTAATTCTACTCTGAAGCATCTTACAATTAGTGAGGATACTTTGCTCGAAATGAAAAATGAGTTTGATGTATATGTTAGGAAGAAATTTCTCAAAAGAGACATTAAAAAAGTTATTTTAATTTACATCTTTATAGAAGAAAATAATACATCGTTGAACCAGTTTCAAACAAGAGAAGGTGAGTCAAAGATAAACCATATCCAAAAAGAAAAAGAAAAAAAGTCAGCCATTTTTTTTCCCTTAGGTCATCTTCAACCGTGTACAAAAAGATAGTGTAAATTTTGCACTATTCTCATACTGTAGTTGACATTCATCTCCATGAGTGTGTACTATTCTTCAATATTCCGTAATACTCCATATAAAACAGAAAAATATTAACGCGGAATATCTTGCCTTGAATCCAAGCAAGATTGACGATTGAGATAATTTAGTGTGAACTTTTAAAACACTGCTGGAGTAAACAAATCTTAATTTTTTAAGAATACAGTTCATACATCATAAAACTATTAATGTTTGAACTCCGATTAAGAAATATTGTATTCGTATGTTTAGTTTGCTAAACTTTGTGTAGAATGTATATTTCTAGTCGATATCTTTTCAAACTTTTCACTCCGAATATATCGACTCGAGTTCCAATATCCTTTATTTGGCATTGAATCCAAAAGGATAGTGTAAATTTTACACTATTCTTATACTGTAATTGACATTCATCTCCAGGAGTGTGCACTATTCTTCACAGTGAAGGGAATGTTTCGTAATACTCCATAAAACAGAAAATATTAAAGCGGAATATCTTGCCTTGAATCCAAGCAAGATTGAAGATTGACAGATTAAGATAATTTAGTGTGAAATTTTAAAACTGGAGTAAACAAATCTTAATTTTTTAAGAAGACATTCCATACATCATAAAAATATTAGAGAAGGACTTATGTGCACCTGGACACGGATCCTTGGATCCGTGCCCCCAACCCGCTCCGACCCAACCCGGTTAGTATATATATATTAATTAATTTTTTCCATTTCTTTATTTCTTATCTGAGCATATTCTCTCTTTCTTTCTTCTTTTTTTCAGAAACCCTAATTTTCTTTTTCTTCTTCTTCTTCTTTCATGGGCAATACTAATAATCATCGATGGAACCAAAGCAAAGAAAGTTGAGGCAATGTGAAGCAGGTGAGGGAAGAAGCCTCTTTCTCTTTCGCCAACAAAGTCCGAGGAAGAAAGAAACCTGACTATATATTTCATTACATCTTTCAAAGAAAACAGATTGTTTCAGATTCTTGAGCCTCGGGTTCTAAGAGAAGGCAGTTTGGAGCAGCTGCAAGCCATTGGTGGTCTAGTGAAGAGATGCCTCAACTTGAAGAGCGATGATCGACCCACCATGAAAGAAGTTGCAATGGAGTTAGAAGGAGTGAGAAGATTTACAAAGCATCCATGGATTCAACAAGAAAACATGGAAGAAAATGAGATACAAGGTGTTTGGCGAAGAACACTGCCCCCATGAACTCGAGGATACTGGAAAGCGGATTGCTGAAAAATGCAGAGGACTTCCCCTTGCACTTCTAGTAATTGCTGGAGTCCTCTCAAAGGTCGATCAAACATAGGAAACTTGGTACATTATTGTAGGAAATATTAATGAAGCTGTGAATACGAGTTATGAGCCTTTTGCCCTTTCAATGATTTTCTTGATGAAGATATCGGAGTTTGACTTGGGTGTTGTAGAGTTACACCTTACATTTAACTCAAAACTTTCTGTCCATCTCTTTAGACTTGTATACAAGATGCAACTGAATATTCAGAACCACTGATTCGATGTTCTGTTTATTTGATCCATTCTGATTTGTCCTTGCTTCTATCTTTTCGTTTTTCGGCGTCGATTGGAATTCTCCGATGCCGATTGGAATTCTCCGATTTAAAAGGCCTGCAAAAACAAAGAAACATCGGGGGTTTTTCCTGGTGAAGAGACTCCGACGCTCAAGTCAGTAATCTGGGAAAAACGTTGATATTGCTCTTTTTCTTAATAAGTATTGTGTATGATATTGTGTGTGTGAAATAGAAAGATAAGGGTTATAAATACTCCCTGAAAAACGTGGCAGTTAGGATTTTTCCGAAAAAAGTGGGAAGTGGGCGAGATACTCGCGATCGTGGTGGTTGCTTCAAATTTGAATCAGTTCGTTCTGGATTCAGTTCAACATTTCAGCTTACAGTTCGACAGTTTAGCTTGCAAGAATGATTAGTTCGCTCATGTTTTTTATGAAGTGCGAACTTCCTTGTTCGCCCAAAATGTTCTTCATACTTCTTTGTTCTGTTCACATTAATTAGCCTTCAAGTCGGTCGGTTTTTCGGAACAGTTCGAATGTGGTCAGTTCGACCACATCAGTACTCCCCCCCTTTCGGAGTGCGTGTGTTCGTGCACTGACGCAGTTCGGGTTATTGCCAATTACGACGCTTCTTCGAGAAGCATCGCATCCCATCAATCACCCGCCTGCGACGTCTTCCTCCTTCCCAAGGCGTCTTTTCGTCTTCGCCGTTAGATCGAACTGCATCCAACGGCTGAGATCTGACTTGTCAGTTTTCGCCAATCCCTAGGCGCCTCTTCGTCCTTACCGTTGGATCGAACTATATCAACGGCTGAGATTCAGCTGGCTTATTTCGAGGCACCTTTTAGTATTCGTCGTCAGATCGAACTGCATCCAACGGCAAAGATCTGTGACCTTTCATCTTCACCGTTGGATCGAACTGCATCCAACGGCCAAGATCTTGCGTCCTTTCGCCTTTTTCCCCCCTAAACCAAGAAGTTTCTCTATATATACCCCTCTTATTTTCCATAAAACTCTTCTGCAAATCTGCGAAAAACTACTCCTCACTCATATAAGCAGGAATCCTTCTCCTGTGATTTCCAAAGTTCCCTCAAACCAGGTACCCTTTCATTTCCTTCTTCCTCTTCTTTCGTATTATTCAAATGGCTTCCCCTTCTTTGATCAACCTGAGGAACGAGAGTGAATCCGAGGAGGGTTTCGAGGAATTTCCCTTGCGGCCTATCTCAGATTCGCCAGCTCCGAAGGCGTCTTCTTCCGGCCGTCAAAACCTTTGTTCTCCTCCTAAACGATCTCGCAAGAAAACAATAGATAACGTTTTCTCTGCTACTAAAACCACTCAAACTCACACTGTTCTCCTTAGTTCGCTCATGGCAGCGGCGGGCTACTCTGTTATTATTCCTGGTCCCGATGATCGTCCTCATCGGGTCCCCGCCGGCTGCCACACATGGTTCTTAAAACATGTCACTGTAGGTTTAATTCCTCCTATCTACCCCTTCCTTTTTGAGGTCGGTTCGGTATTTGGGGTATGTCCCAACCAGTTGCACCCGAACTCCATAAGCTACATTGTAGCATTTTATATGGTGTGCAAGTGGATGGGTGTCGAACCGACCGCCGATCGATTTCGCTCTTGTTTTGTTCTAAAACACACTAACCCTTTCCGCTTCTACTTGAGCCCTCGAAGTGGAGGAAAACGAGCTCGATTCTTATCCCCAGGAGATGATAAAATCAGCTCCTGGGAAAAATATTATTTTTTCGTTCGCTCATCGTCGAATCGACCTATTCGATCAATCCCTTGGGCCGAGAGTTCAAACAGAACTGAATCTGCTCCGCCTAGGGATTTTGAACTTGCCTCCTTGGATAGGCTCTTTCGAAGGGGGTCTTTCGATATAGTTCGTCTGAGTTCCTGCGAACACTTGCTAGCTTTTTGGGGGTTTTACCCGAACAGTCAAGTTCCTCGCAAGTTCGAACTAGGTTGCTAAAAAATTTCACTGTCTCTCATTTTTTTTTCGAACTGTATTATAACCATATGTTCTGTTGGGTCGCAGATAGAGCGATGAACAAATTTTTTGTCTTCGATGATGCAATCCCGAAGGCCCAAAGGACTGCCTTTTCCCCAGCCGACGAGGCAGTGAATGGCAGGCAAGTCGCGGCCTTCCGCGAGAAGGAGGAAATGTGCCTCAGCGAACTGGCACCGCGAACTAGCCTTGACTTGGCCGAAGGAGGCAGTACTTCTGCTGCGTCGCCCTCGGCCACTACTGTCGTTCAAGCTTCCTCTTCGCCAGCAACTGCCCTCGCTCCGGAGGCTGCAAACCTTGCCGAGGAAACAACTGAAGAGATGGTCGAGGCTGCGACCTCACTTCGCAGTAAGAAAAAACAATCTTCCAGTTCGTAAAAATCGGCAAAAAAGCAGCGAACTGAGGGGGGTTTGCAAGTCGATGCCGAGCGAGCTAAGGTAGAGCCCGAGGCTTAGGAGAGGGCAGTTGTTCCCAGCGGCAAAGCTGTGGAAGAGGAGGACAGCGAAGCGAAGGAGTTCAAAACGAACTTATCTCGGGCGATGAGTTTCGTTAAGTACTTCGAATTCCTGGGCAAAAGGGCCCTTCGTCGCCGGGATCGCTTGAGGGATGCGTTGGAGGAGAAGAAGACGCTGGAGAGCAACCTAACCCTGAATGCCGGCAAAGCCGAGAATCTAACTGCGAAGTTGGAAGAGCGAGAGATGGAGTTGGCGCTCGCTCGTTCGGAAGTGGCCCGAAGGGAAGAGCTACTACTGGCGAAGAAAAAATTCGCTATGGAAAAGCAATCCGCTCTTTCGGATGTGCAGGCCGAAATTCGGAGGCTGGAAGAGGAGAACAGAGAGCTAAAGGCGGAACTCGAACAGGAAAAGAGTTCCCGAGTTGAATTCGGAAGAGCCATGTATTCCGAGAGCTTTTACCGGTTCGCTCGGAGCCCGGAGATGGAGTTGATATCGGAGTCTTTCCGAGAAAGGCTCGTAACTCGTCTCTGGGATTCTGTCCTTTTCCTGTCAAAGACAGCTCCTATGGCGTTGGGGTATTTTAAGAAGGCAGTTCGGCTCTGCCAGGAGGAGGTTGGGGAAACGTTCCAGTTCGATGTGAACGTACTGGGCCGTAAAGTGATGCAAACACATTCCATTCCTCCTGGTTGGCGCGAGAATCCGGATGAGGAGGTTGATGCGAACTGGTGGTCGGGCTGCTTAGAAGAAGCAGTAAAGGAAGTTCTTCCTGACAACCAGTTCGACGATCTTGGTGCCAGTTCATCTCTTCCAGCACCCGCCGAGCCTTCTTCTGGCCCGAACGTGGACCTGCCAGAGGATATGTTTGATCCTCTTCACCCAGCTCCGATCTAGCTAACTCTCGAGTCTTCGCCTTCTCCTGATCGCTCTTAGTCATTTCCTTTTGTCACACTTGTATTTTTTTGAAGTTTTGTACTTGTACTTTTTGACGAATAAATTGGAATGAAATAGTTCGCGTATTTCAGTGTTTTTCTATTCATTTAATTGCAGAACTTCGAATAAATTTTTTCTAATTACTTAGCTACAAAATTTCAAGAGAATTTATTCAACTTACTTAATCAGCGAACTCCGAAGAGGTTTCTTCACTTCACTTAAATCATTGAGTTCGATAGAACTTCTTCACTTTGCTTCAATCGTTAAGTTCCGAAGGAACTTCTTCAACTTGTTTAATCAACGAGTTCCGAGGGAACTCCTGTAATTCACTCAATCGTTAAGTTCTGAAGGAACTTCTTCAATGTGCTCAATCAGCGAGTTCCGAGGGAACTTCTTCAGTTTGCTTAATCAGTGAGTTCCGAGGGAACTTCTTCAGTTTGCTTAATCAGTGAGTTCCGAGGGAACTTCTTCAGTTTTCTTAATCAGTGAGTTTCGAGGGAACTTTGAATTCGCTCTACAATATGATTTTTAACAGATATGTAAATCAACACAGAAAGACTCAGGGATTTAACGTGGTTCGGTCAAATCGACCTACATCCAAGGAGTATGAAAATATTTCTTATTCATAAAAGCAACAACAACTTAAAAGTAAAAAGCAACATATTGGGATTTGATACTTCAAGTATAAAATTTCTTCAAGTGGTTGATGTGTCAGGGTCTAGGCAGTTCCTTTCCTCGTTCATCGGTGAGCTCATAAGATCCGCCTGGCAAAATTCTTGTAACAGTATACGGTCCTTCCCAAATGGTATCTAATTTTCCGATCTCCAACAAGGCATCAGATTGTCTTAAAACCAAATCCCTTACTTGGAATTCTCTCTTTCGAACCTTCCTGTTGAAGGTCGCCTGGATACGTCTTTTGTATAATTCATGGCGAACTCTGGCTTCATCTCTGATTTCCTCCAGAAATAACAAATCTGTTCGGATCAATTCTTCATTTTGCTGGGGATCAAAGTTAGTGATTCGTAAAGCTTCTCTTTGAATTTCAGCTGGGACTACTGCTTCCATTCCAAATGCCAAACTGAAAGGAGTTTCTCCCGTAGTTGATCTGGATGCAGTTCGATATGCCCACAGGACTGATGGCAGTTCATCCATCCAGTTTGATTTCTCGCATTCAAGTCGTTTCTTCAGCCCGTCTAGAATGATTCGATTAACCACTTCGACCTGCCCATTTGCCTGAGGATGGGCCACTGGAGTAAATACTTGTAAAATTTTCATTTCTTTACACCATCCCGTGATCTTTTTGCCTCGGAACTGAGCTCCATTATCTGATACCAAAATCCGGGGTAAGTCGAACCTGCAACAAATACTCTTCCATATAAAATGGATCATATCGGACTCGGCTATCTTGACTAAGGGTTCTGCCTCGACCAATTTAGTAAAGTAGTCCACGGCCACCACCAAGAACTGTTTGTTTCCTCTGGTTTTAACGAGCGGACCAACAATGTCAATACCCCATCTAGCAACAGGACAGGGCGAACATACTGTAAGCATATTTGTTGCTGGAGTGTGAATTCTCCATCCATGTTTTTGACAGGAGTTGCACTTCCGAACTAACTCTTCAGCGTCATTCTTCATTGTAGGCCAATAGAAACCAGCTCGTGCGACCTTCCGAGCAAGTGCTCGAGCTCCGGCATGTTCGGCGCATCCACCTTCGTGCGCTTCTTTCAAGACTTTGATTCCGTCTTCTTGAGATAAACATCTTGCATCTGTCAGTAGGAAAGTTTTTCGATACAACACCCCATCAAGAATATAGTAGAATCGAGCTTGTTTCTCCAACTTCTCAAGGTCTTTTGCTAGCTCATCTCTTACTCCTCCTAAAAAACTCAAAAAAGGAGTTCTCCAATCATGCTCGGCCAGATCGATATTTATCACCTCGTTTTCCTTTCCTACTCCCATCACCGTAATACTTCTCTTCGAATAGTCCTGTAGCGAACTCCCAATCTTGGCTAAATAATCCGCTTTCTGATTCTCGCTCCGAGGTATTTGTTCGATCTGAAGTTTCTCAAATCGTTTCTCCATCTCTCTTATTTTCTGTACGTAAGAAATCATACGATCTTCCTTAACTTCACATTGATTTTGGAGTTGTTGTGTCACCAATTGTGAACCTGATTTAACTATCAGATCTCGAGCTCCAGCCTGTTCGGCTATTTTCAATCCCTGCAAAAAAGCTTCATATTCTGCCTCATTGTTAGACGCCTTAAATTGAAATTTTATGGCAAATTCTAACTCATCTTTTTCGGGGCTGATCAATAATATCCCTGCTCCTGCTCCCGGGCGGGATGACGATCCATCTACAAATACTTCTCATTCTTTCTTGTCTTGTAGCCTGGTCGTTTCCTGAATAAAATCCGCCAATGCTTGACCTTTTATAGCTGTTCGCGACTCATACTTCAAATCGAACTGTCCCAATTCGACTGCCCACTTTACTAGTCTGCCTGATGCGTCCGGTTTTCCCAACACTACACTCAGCGGATGATTAGTTCGCACTGTAATCTCATAGCCCAAAAAATATGGTATTAGCCTTCTTGCCGTAGTGAATAAGGCATAAGTGACATTCTCTACCTCTGTGTAGCAGATTTCTGCCCCATGCAGAACTTTACTAACGAAGTATACTAGGAACTGGTCTCTACCTTCTTCGCGGACGAGAACCGAACTGACCGATTCCTCTCCGACTGCCAAGTACACGATCATCACACTTCCTTTAACAGGCTGTTTCAACAAAGGGAGTGTGAGGAGAAACGCCTTCAAATCTTCAAATGCCTTTTGACTGTTCGCATCCCAACTAAACCGATCATTCTTTCTCAAAATTTTGAAGAAAGGTAAACCCCTGTCCGCCAACCTGGATATAAA
This sequence comes from Scutellaria baicalensis, assembly GCA_005771605.1. NCBI lineage: Eukaryota > Viridiplantae > Streptophyta > Magnoliopsida > Lamiales > Lamiaceae > Scutellaria > Scutellaria baicalensis. Next base: position 1,990,827 of record CM016723.1, on the reverse strand, counting down.
TCTGCTCAAAGCAACAATGCAGCCAATTAGCGTTTGTACCTCTTTGATAGTTCGAGGAGGCGTCATTCCTTGTATAGCTCGGACTTTACTGGGGTTGACCTCTATTTCTTTGTTCGTCACCATATATCCTAAAAACTTCCCTGCTTTCACTCCGAATGAGCACTTGGCTGGGTTTAGTCGCATCCCGTGCTTTCGGATCGTCACCATAGTTTCTCTCAAATCCTCGGCATGGGTGTTCACCAGGATGTTTTTCACCAACATATCATCGACATATGCTTCCATGTTGCACCCCAATTGGTGTTTAAACACTTCATCCACCATTCGTTGATAAGTAGCTCCTGCATTTTTCAGACCGAACGGCATAACTGTATAGCAATATGTACTTGAAGAAGTAATAAATGCCACATTGGGCTTATCTTATGGATGTAGCATGATTTGGTGATATCCTTGTGTTGCATCCATCATACTGAGCAGTTCGCATCCTGCAGTGGAATTAACCAGTTTATCGATCCGCGGGAGAGGATAATGATCCTTGGGGCAAGCTTTATTCAGATCTCGGAAATCGATACACATTCGCCATTTGTTTCCTGGCTTCGGGACTAACACAACATTAGCCAGCCATCGAGGATACTGGATCTCTTCGATATGCCCAATCTCTAGCAGCTTCTCGACCTCTTTTTTGATAATTTCATTCTGTTGGTCCCCAAAATGCCTCAGCTTCTGTTTAACTGGTCGAACATCAGGCTTGATGTTCAACCTATGAACTGCTACTTCCGGATTTATGCCCTTCATGTCTTCAGGTTTCCAAGCGAACAGGTCCACATTATCTTGGAGAGCAGCTACGATTTCTCCTCTAACCTGTTCCGACAATTGACTCCCGAGACAAACTGAATGTCCTGACAGCTCCGGGATTAATTCCACGCTCATCAGTTCACCCTCTTCAAATTCCACAGTCTTTGTTTCATCACCTTTTTTCAAACTTTTATCCCTTCCCCGATCAACATCGTCCCTCTGTTCGCTATGGCGTTTGCGAGATTCAGATTGTCGAACTGCGGCTACATAACAACGCCGGCGCGGTTTGTTGATCGCCATGAACAACTCCTACTCCTACCACTCGCCCTTCCTCATTTTCAACAGGGAACTTCATCATCAAATGGGCAGGTGAAATGACAGCAGCATACGAACTCAGAGAATGACGACCCAAGATCACATTGTATTGAGAGGGTGCATCCACTATAAGAAAAGTCATCGTCTTGTTCTGTCTCCATTCCCCGTCGCCTAGTACCATAGGTAGCTGGACTTTTCCGTACACTGTTACAGATTCTCCTGCAAAACCATAGAGTGAAGTTTCTACAGATTTTACCTCCAATGTTGATCTCATTTTCTTGAAGCAATCCATGAACATGATGTCCACTGAACTTCCCGTATCCACAAATACCCTCTCAACATTGAAGCCACCTATTTCAGTGACGATCACCATGGCGTCGAACTGGGGGCTTTGAATTGTCACACGGTCGTGAACTCCGAACTCGATCACCACCTCTTAGAAGATTGAGTGAACTGTATTTTGTTCCTGCTTGACAGAATTAAGTCTCACCTTTCGAGCTCTGTTGGAATCTCTATCTGTTGGCCCGCCCATAATCATGTGAATAGTGGGCCTTTCTTCCCGTTCAGGTCTAGCTCGTGCTGGGGGAGGTGGAGGCGGAGGAAGTTCTTGCTGCTCTTGCATTCTTTCTCGTCTCGGTTCTTCCTGATCATTCCTCTGTTCACGGTTCGATCGAGTTCGTCTGACAAAGTGAGCTAATTTGTTTTCCCTGATTAGTCTTTCAAATTCATCTCGTAAATGCAAACATTCGTCAGTTCCATGCCCATATTCATTATGAAATCGACATAATTTACCGTTACCGAAGGTAGATGGCTTCTTCGGATTAGGACTCCAGGTCGACGACCATTTCAGTTGGGGCAGGTTCCATATCTCCATCAGTACCTGTCCGGGCGGCATAGTTATGGGCGTGTATTGTTCATACCTCCGCCCTGTTCGATTCTCTCTCAAGGGGGTGGAGCAAATCTTGCTCGCTGTTCCCCTCCATCTCTCTTTCGAGCTCCCTACTGCTCCTGTTGCGGCCTACTCATTCGACTTGAACTTTCCCCTTTCTTCATTCGAACTGCTTCTTCCAAGTTGATGTATTTGGTAGACCTCTGTAACAAGTCATCAAAATTGTTGGGTGTCTTCTTAACCAGTGAAGTATGGAGATCACCCTCTTTCAATCCTTGGATAAAAGCACTAACGACCAAATCATCCGAAGCTTCAGGAGCTTCCAAAGTAGCAGCTGTAAATCTTTTAACATAGTTCCTCAAGGTCTCATCCCCTTTCTGTTTTATGCCGAACAGGGTTTGGGTAGATCGCCTCTGCCTCCTCGAACTGGCGAACTAGTGCAGAAACAAATCCGACAGTTGTTCAAAGTTGTGAATCACCCCATCGGTCAACTGGCTGAACCACGTCTGAGCAGCCTTGGTGAGGGTAGTTGCGAATACCCTACATTTAATGTCATCTGAATACCGATGCAGCAAAGCGGTATTCTCAAACCTACATAGATGATCCCACGGATCAGTGGTACCATCATAATCAAAATTCACCGGCTGGAAAGAGGCTGGCAGTTCGTCCTCCATGACCTCTTCAGAAAAAGGATTTCCCCTGGAACTCCGAGGAATCCGTCGAACAGTCTTCTGCACCTCTCTCAACTCCTTTCTGAGATCGTCCTCCTTCTCGGACAGTTCAGCATGTACACGTTTCTGGCCACGAGGGTGATCGGATTGACTTTCTTGCTCATCCATCCGAGACTTGTCACCTTCTTTCTCTTTTCGGGCATGAGTTTCGGTATTGCCTTGCTGTGATTCAGCCCTTTGTTTGCCTAGAGCCCTCTAGACAGCTGCTTCTATCAAATTTGAAAGTTCCTCCGGTGTCAAAGTGACAGTGCCGGGAGGATTCACCGGTACAGAATTCTGGTCCTCGTCTTGTCGCACGGATTGTGCTCCCTTATCCACTCTCCTTCGAGATCCCCTGGTATTCACCATCTTCACAATTCATCAACGTCTTAGATACTCAAAATTACGAAAAAAGTATTTCCCACAGACGGCGCCAATTGATTTGTCCTTGCTTCTATCTTTTCGTTCATCGGCGTCGATTGGAATTCTCCGATGCCGATTGGAATTCTCCGATTTAAAAGGCCTGCAAAAACAAAAAAACACCGGGGGTTTTTCCCGGTGAAGAGACTCCGACGCTCAAGTCAGTAATCTGGGAAAAACGTTGATATTGCTCTTTTTCTTAATAAGTATTGTGTATGATATTGTGTGTGTGAAATAGAAAGATAAGGGTTATAAATACTCCCTGAAAAACGTGGCAGTTAGGATTTTTCCGAAAAAAGTGGGAAGTGGGCGAGATACTCGCGATCGTGGTGGTTGCTTCAAATTTGAATCAGTTCGTTCTGGATTCAGTTCAACATTTCAGCTTACAGTTCGACAGTTTAGCTTGCAAGAATGATTAGTTCGCTCATGTTTTTTATGAAGTGCGAACTTCCTTGTTCGCCCAAAATGTTCTTCATACTTCTTTGTTCTGTTCGCATTAATTAGCCTTCAAGTCGGTCGGTTTTTCGGAAGAGTTCGAATGTGGTCAGTTCGACCACATCACATTCAATCTTAAGAACAGACATTTAACACCTAAAAAGTATATATATAACACCTATAGAGTATATATTAAACATATCAGATATATAATATGAAAATATTTTAAAGGTATCACAAATATACTATATAGGTGATATAAGATCACATGCATCTATAAGATATAATAAATACAATTCCTTCAGATGTTATGAAAATATTTTAAAGGTATTACAAAGATACTCTATAGGTGATATAAAATTACATGCATCTATGATATATAATAAACATAATTCCTTCAGGTGTTATGAAAATATTATAACACCTAAAGAACATACATATAACACTTATAGAGTATATATATGACATCTATCATTCAATCACATAATATGAAATCTTCTTTATATGTGATACCTCAAGAACATACATATAACACATAAAGAGTATATATATAACTCATATAGAGTATACATATAACATCTATCATTGAATCACATAATATAAAATCTTCTATTTATGTAATACCTCAAGAACATAGATGTAACACCTAAGGAGTATATATATAACACCTATAGAGTATAACTATAACACCTATCACTGAATCATATAATATAACTATAACACCTACCGAGTACATATATAACACCTATCACTAAATCACATAGTATGAAATCTGGTGTGCGTGGGTGCACACCAGATCAGGTGGGGGTGCGCCTGGGTGCGGCCCGCGCGCTGGGTCGGGTCAGGGAATCCGTGCCACAGGTGCATATAAGTTTTGTTCAAAATATTAATATTTGAACTCAAAATTAAGAAATATTGTATTCGTATGTTTAGTTTGCTAAGCTTTTTGTAAAACGTATATTTCTAGTCGATATCTTCTCAAAATTTTCCCTCCGAATATATCAACTCAAGTATCAATATCCTTTACATGGAAGCATCCATTTATTTCAACTTACCCCGAGCTAAAGATATTATTAAATCATCTCTATCTTGATTTATTATTATTATTATTTAATTAATACAATTTGAGTAAGTCTTAAGTGAGAGCGTCTCACGGATGTGGTTATGGATTTCATTGATGCGCAAAAAGACCCGTCTCATGAAATTATCCGTGAGATGTTTTGCGATACAATTTAAACTTGATTCAACATTAATCTAAAAAAAATTCAAATTAAAAAAAAAAAGAAGAAGAAATATCCACCTCTAGAAAACAATGAGAAGCGGCCGTTAATAATTTGAAAAAAAAAAAGAAAAAAAAAAACCCTACACCACCTTATTTTTCTGCTCACCTCTCTTATAAAAACCCCCTTCTCCGTTCATTCCATCTCTCACTCCGAAATTTTTTCACCAGAGACGTCTTTGTATACGCCTCTGGTTCCTCTCCGTTTCTCTCTCTAGGCCTCTTTCTCTTTCTAGATTTTCTTCCCAAAAACTCTGCCAAAATGAGAGAGTGCATTTCGATCCACATTGGACAGGCCGGTATCCAGGTCGGCAATGCTTGCTGGGAGCTCTACTGCCTTGAACATGGCATTCAGGTTCCTCTTCATCCTTTTTAGCGCTTCATCTCTTAGATCTACGGTTTATTTGCCAGATCTGTGGTTCTATGTGCCTGATTTTGTTTTATTAGTCGTGGATCTGTTTTTCTCCAATTGATTCGTTCGGTTCGAATGCTTTTGAATTTGTTTTTTTTCATGTTTCCGCGCTTAAAATGAAATTTGTAGTTTGCTAACATTTTTAATCAGATCTGATTGCATCGAGACTATATATTGCTCTGTTTCAATGTGATTTGATCAGATCTAGTGGTTATTTCAACATATTCTGTTCGTATATTTAGCTGAAACGCAAATGCTGTTAACTGTTGTTGAAGTTTCTACGGTTTTATTAGATCTAGTGTTATTTCGAGGATATTTTCTATCTGAATGTAGGATTTGAAGCTATTCTAGGATTTATCCGGCGGATCTGGTTTTTACGGATCTATTGATGCTTATTTGATCAATTTGAATTGGATTGGATTGAATTGTTGCTTAATTTCTGTTTTCAATTGGATCTCGTGATTGTTAAATGTTCATTACACTGTAATTTATGATTTACCTTTATTTGCAGCCTGATGGGCAAATGCCTGGTGATCACACCGTAGGTGGTGGTGACGATGCCTTCAACACTTTCTTCAGTGAAACCGGCGCTGGGAAACACGTCCCTCGTGCAGTCTTTGTCGATCTTGAGCCAACTGTGATCGATGAGGTCCGCACTGGCACATACCGCCAGCTGTTCCACCCTGAGCAGCTCATCAGCGGCAAGGAAGATGCTGCCAACAACTTTGCCAGAGGTCATTACACCATTGGCAAAGAAATTGTGGATCTCTGCCTCGATAGGATCCGCAAGTTGGCTGATAACTGCACTGGGCTGCAGGGGTTCCTTGTTTTCCATGCCGTCGGTGGTGGTACTGGATCTGGGCTTGGATCCCTTTTGCTTGAGAGGCTTTCTGTTGACTATGGAAAAAAATCCAAGTTGGGTTTTACCATATACCCTTCTCCTCAGGTTTCTACTGCTGTTGTTGAGCCATACAACTCAGTGCTTTCCACACACTCTCTTCTAGAGCACACCGATGTTGCAGTGCTTCTCGACAACGAAGCTATCTATGACATTTGCCGCAAATCTCTTGATATTGAGAGGCCCACTTACACCAATCTCAACAGGCTCATTTCTCAGGTATATTTGCCTAAGATTCTACAGTGAGTATAATGTGATTTCGAATTTGATGCATATACTAATACCTGCTTTGTGAAACTCCAGGTGATTTCTTCTTTGACTGCATCTCTGAGGTTCGATGGAGCTCTGAATGTAGATGTGAATGAATTCCAAACCAACCTGGTCCCATACCCAAGAATTCACTTCATGCTTTCGTCCTATGCCCCTGTGATTTCTGCCGAGAAAGCTTACCACGAGCAGCTCTCCGTTGCTGAGATCACCAACACTGCATTCGAGCCATCATCCATGATGGTGAAGTGTGATCCCCGCCACGGGAAATACATGGCCTGCTGTCTGATGTACAGAGGTGATGTCGTTCCCAAAGACGTGAATGCAGCTGTTGCCACTATCAAGACCAAGAGAACCATCCAGTTTGTGGATTGGTGCCCGACCGGGTTCAAGTGCGGTATCAACTACCAGCCACCCACTGTCGTCCCTGGCGGGGACTTGGCCAAGGTGCAGAGGGCTGTTTGCATGATCTCCAACTCGACCAGCGTTGCTGAAGTCTTCTCGAGGATTGACCACAAGTTCGACTTGATGTATGCCAAGCGTGCTTTCGTGCACTGGTATGTTGGTGAGGGTATGGAAGAAGGAGAGTTCTCCGAGGCTAGGGAGGACTTGGCAGCTCTCGAGAAGGATTACGAGGAGGTCGGAGCTGAGTCTGCAGAAGGGGATGATGAAGACAACGAAGAGTACTGAGCAGTTTGAATCATATCCGATTTCGTGTGTTTTCAATGTTGAGCTTGGTTTGTTTCTGTTTGAACATTTATGATGTTTGTGTTGAAGTTTGAACTACTACTCTTATCACCAGTTGTTGCTTTGTTGATCTATCCTATCAGTACTGTTTTGCTTGTTTATATGTTCTATCTTGTTTGAATTGCATTGCATTGCATCATTATATTTTCTAGCAATCCCTCGCTAAATCAAAGTTCGTCTCACGTATCGTATTATGCTAGATATATATGTGTAATATCATCTTATTTAAATTTAATAAATGAAATCTTGTTTACCTACAAAAGTAGATGAAAAGATGCTTTATAATTAAGTAAACTCATTATCCTTCATCATTGAGATTTGAGTGCTCAACAAACCATATAATTTGCAAGTCATTGGATTTGGGTGGTGCCAACAAACTATAATTCATGCCCAAATTAAATGATCTATTTTAGCAATTTAATTATCTAAATTAAATCCGAATCACTAATTCACAAAAACTCATATAAGACGGTCTCACGGATAATTTTCATGAGATGGATCCTTATTACCCATGAATTGAACCCATATCCACAAATTTTCATATGAATTGCTAAGTGTGGGCCGTGGGTTGACCCGTCTCACGAAAAAAGATCCGTGAGACGGTCTCACACAAGACTTGCTCACACTAATTCAACATGTCAAACCTTGAAACCCATGTCTTTTCGATTCGACTTTCTTTAATTGAAAAAAAAGAAAGAATTCATGAAACCTTTTCGTTCAGTAAAAAGAACTCATGAATGTATTTTAGTGATAGGTTAATTCACCATTCACTGTATTAAAGAAGAATGTATGCCGGTTTCATATAAATGTAATTTTTTTCGAATATTTTCTTACTTCAGATCCACATTTAAAATTAATATATAAAAAAATATAAATTACACACGTGTCATCATTTAATACTATACACTTCACCAGGTATAGTATAGAAGTAAAATAATAGTAAAAAAAAAAAAAAATCCTCAAATTTTTTTTTTTCAAAAAAAAGAAGGAAATAACTAGTTGTGGGCTACGAGCCCACCATGTTAAATAAAGCCCATAAATCTTGTGGGTTAAGCCCAGTACCTTTCTCATGGGGCCCATCCAGTAAGAGGGGCTTAGGGTTTGCTTCATATATTGCAGACATCGTCTTCTACATCACATTCTGGTTTGTATTCATCTGCTGCTTCAGCCGGTGACGTCGTAGCCTGTTCCGATGGTTCACGTCAGTTTCTACCGCAATTGTAAGTACCCTTTTGATCTCTTTGCCTCTTTTTATTTTTACGTTTTTTGTGATTTTTTATAGCAACATTGTGTTTTCTTACATGTATTTTTGGATCTTTGTTTGTGCGTTGCTTTACCACTTTCTCAGATTTCATGTTTCGATTGTGTTTTTTTGGGGTTTGAATTGAATTTCGTGGATTTAATTTTAGGATCTTGCCTGAATTATGCTTAATTATGTATTTTTTTGGGCGGAAATTGATTTTGTATGGTTATTTTCTGTTTTTCTGAAGATGTAAATGTGAAGATTTATTGAAAAGATTTTATTTTTCCGAGCTTTTTTTTTTGTATCTAAATAGTAATTGAATAATGGTAAACGTTTATTAATGATTACTATTAATATAGATGGGAAGACGTTCAAGAAGCCTCGTCGGCCCTATGAAAAGGAGCGATTGGATGCTGAGCTAAAGCTCGTTGGAGAGTACGGGCTGCGGTGCAAGAGGGAGCTATGGAGGGTTCAATATGCTTTGAGTCGTATTCGTAACAATGCTAGAACTCTTCTCACTCTTGATGAGAAAGACCCTCGTCGTATCTTTGAAGGCGAGGCCCTTCTTCGCAGGATGAATAAGTATGGGCTTTTGGAAGAGGGCCAGAACAAGCTCGATTATGTGTTGGCTCTCACTGTGGAGAACTTTCTGGAACGCCGCCTTCAGACTCTCGTGTTCAAGGCTGGAATGGCTAAGTCGATCCACCATGCTCGTGTGCTTATCAGGCAGAGGCATATTAGGTACAGTCTCTCTATTAGACCATCCCTTTTGTTGCTGTGGAATTCAATTGGTTTTTCCTTGATTTGATGAGTATGATGTTTCGGTTTCTTTGGAGTATTTGTCCGAGTATGTATGCTGCCACTTGAAATGTAATAATTAGAGCTTATATTCTTATGGAGGTTATGTCAATGGGTTTATCCGGTATTATTGATTCTCATGTTTGTTCACATCCTGGTATATATGTCATATATGTATATATCAATCTTCTTGGCTCGTTGTTTATGGATGTACGATTTAATTGTTTTTAGTTTGCCACTGTTGTGGGACTCTTATTTTCATTTTGTTTCACAGATATCTTGAGTTCATATGCCATTGTATTCATTCAACTCTAAGAATATTGAGAGAAGGCATTGGCCTATATTTGACATGGTTTTCGAATGCCTTGAAAAAAACATTTTAAGCTGTTTCATATCCGTTAGATTAAAAACCTAGGCAATGTCATTCGGATTAAAATCTTCTTAGGAGGGGCTTGTCAATGATAGTTGGCTAAGTTTTTGATTTATCGCTGGGCATTAGATTGAAGAAATCACGCACTGTTTCTGCATATAAGCTCTCTGTTTTCTGTACAAATTATATCCTTCCTGTAATTCTAAATTTTGCGTATGAACTTTTTATGCCATCAGGGTGGGAAGGCAGGTGGTCAATGTGCCGTCATTCCTGGTGAGAGTCGACTCACAGAAACATATTGACTTCTCACTCACTAGTCCGTTTGGCGGTGGTCGACCTGGGAGAGTCAAGCGAAAGAACCAGAAAGCCGCTGCAAAGAAGGCCAGTGGAGGGGACGAAGAAGAGGATGAGGAGTAAACCTTCTCAGTTCTCTTATGATAAATTATCGTAAGATGTAGCATTCTTCGTTGCTGTTATCTTCGCACTTGAGAAAGCAATATCATTTTTGAAACCCAGTTTTGTTTCTGTGACTCTTATCTCCATTTTAACTTTCTTGTTAGGAAGTGTTGACAAATAACTTATGTTGTTTGAGTTGCAATATCAGTGACAATGGGAATGTTGGCAGTTAGAACATATATATTTGGTTTCATATTTGACCTTTTAGATTGTGTGTTTTTGCACCTATTTATCAGTCTAATCATCCGATGTTTTTTTTCCTTTTTCATATTTCATTGTTTTTAATTTACGTTATGTGTTAAATAGTGATGTCATATGTCATTTAGTGATGTCATTTGTATACAATGGATCGAATCTTGATATAGATTTGGATTCCCTTAAAAAAATAAATAAATAAACAGATCGGTGAATTGGATACAAAATTAGCTGTGAATACTGTTTCTTTAGTGATGAGGATTCATTGGAGTTTACACAAGTCTTTGTTATTAATTTGTCAAACACTAGGGCCCGTTTATTTTGAAGGTCGGGTTTGTTCATCTCACTAGTGAAATTTTGTTGTGATTCCTTTAATATCAAAACAAAAATTAAATTTCTTCTACATCGACAATTTCATTACACTTTATATATCATCATATCATCTAATTCTCGTTATCTAGTTTGGTCCAACTGAAGAATATTCATGTAAAATTGAGACATACCAGCATATATTTAATCAAACAGATATTTTTAATTTAAGTAGGTGCATGGATCTTAGATTTCTCCCCAAATTTCATGGTTTATTTAATCAAACAGATATTTTTAATTTGAGTAGGTCTCTTATGAATCAGGTGCATGGATCTTAGATTTCTGCCCAGATTTCATGGTTTGTCTTTTCTTGGCTTGATTTTTGAATTTTGGCACATACCACTACGTTATGTTAGACATACCTTTACATTGTGTTAAACATATCTTTATGTATACTTAGATATACCTTTGTATATGTTAGACATACTTTTGCATATAGTTAAACATATCTTTATATATGTTAGACATACATTTGTATATAGTTAGACATACCTACACATGGTTGGTCTAACTATACACAAAAGTTGGTTTAACTATACACAAAGGTTGGTCTATTGGAGCGAAATTTGGATGTGCAAAAACTCATGTGAGACGGTCTCACGGATTATTTCCATGAGACGGATCCTTATTACCCATGAATTGAATCCATATCCACAAACTTTCATATGAATTGCTAAATGTGGGTTATGGATTGACCCATCTCACGAAAAAAGATCCATGAAACGGTCTCACACAAGACTTAATTTTTTTGGATGAGCTTCAGCACAAGTATTCAGCGCGTGGGAGCACGTGCAGGTACGTGGGAGGCTCGTGGGAGGCGCGTTTTGGGCGCGTGAACGGGTCGACCAGGTTGCACGGATCTGGTGGATAAACGTTTTTGCATTTTAATTTTTTAAATGGGAGATGTTAGCTTCAATATAAATAAACCTTCGATTATAAGTAACAAATTTTAAAAATAAATATTAAATAATTAAAACTTTGATGATAATCATCAATCGTCAAGATGGCCGAGCGGTCTAAGGCGCCAGTTTCAGGTACTGGTCCGAAAGGGCGTGGGTTCAAATCCCACTCTTGACACTTTTTTTTTTTCCAACCCACAATTTCTGTGAATTTACATTTTACACCCCAGTTCTCCTTATTTACTTTTGTATCTCACACTTTATGTTTATTTACTTTTTACACCCCAGTCTTCAAAATTTAAATCATCCACCCCTCATTTAGTCACTCCTTTAACAAATTATTAGCACAAGACCTTATATAAAACCATCAAAATTTTGAATTGTCTATGCTATGAAGTATGAACTACTATAAAAAAAAATATATTTTACTATTAATGCACCTTTAATTTAGAAATTTTATAAAATTGATCAATCTAATAATAAACTTTTGATTGCCTACATAACTAATATTTTGATATTTAATTACAAAAATATTACTTCAGTTAGTTTTAGTATCCAATCATAAATTGGTCTATTTTTAATTTAAAAAACTATATAATAAATGAGCTAAAAATAATTTAGTACCAATTATATATTATATTGAGTCTATTATCTATATAATATTGGATAAAAATTTGGGACTTCTTAAAACGATGGAGCCCTAAGTGGTCGACCTTCTCGCCCTAACTCAGGAGGGATGAGATTTAATATTTACTCCATTTCTGCTAAGATCAAAGGCAATTCAACTAAAGATCACTTCTATTTCCACTTTAAACCATAAAAGATAATACAATTAAGCTAGCAAAATGCAAGCAGCATAAATTCCATATCTTCATTATACTTCAACACTATAATATTAGTCTAGAAAATTAGAATAATAACAATAATTAAAAAAAAAAAACAGAAATCTCGAGAAAAAGAAAACAAATATCTCTTCTAAGTGCTCCTAATTCATCAAAAATTCAAAAAAAGAAAAAGGATAGAAGAATAATTCTGTAAGTTGGTAATGAAATTGTCATTTTAGCATTTGATTTGTTTAATTATCGAATGAACTCAAGTTTAAGTTACCTAATACATCCATGGTTCGCATAAACTCGAGTTTAATCAAGTCTTGATATATTTAATAAATATTAATAACAAATTATATCATTAATCAACTCATTAACAAAATAAATTATATATATTTTTTATAAAAATATTAACTAAAATTTGTAATTTAATTATAAAAATATCTATAATTAGATATTTATATTTATTTGAAGTAAAAAACATGAAAAATCATATATCAAAATGTCAAATATTAGTATTATATCTTACAATCGAGCTCACAAGCCTTCTAACGAACTTGTTCACAAGTTTATATGCCGAATAGAGTAAGTCTTGTGTGAGACCGTTACATGAATCTTTTTTCGTGAGACGGGTCAACCCATAACCCACACTTAGAAATTCATATGAAAGTTTGTGGATATGGATTCAATACATGGGTAATAAGAATTCGTCTCACAGAAACTATTCGTGAGACCGTCTCATATGAGTTTTTGCGTGCCGAATATCATCAATTTAGAATCACAATAAACAAATTCGAACAAACATCTATCAGATTGAGCTCCAAATAGCCCACAAATATTGCTTCATTTACACTCCTCGTCTAAATACTTGAATTATATCATTTATTAAAACTAAATTCTTTGACGTAAATTGAAGAAGAAAGTTGCAATCATTAGGTAATATAATATTATAACATTAGATAGCATTATATAATTACAACAAATTGTCTTCTTGCAAGTAATAAATCCCATCAAGAATTCAAGATGGCCAGCAAATACTGATAGCAACTTTTAATCATACATTGAAATATATATACACATTTATATAATATTGTTTTGGTTATTTTGTTCACATCAATGATCTAATTGAGATCAAAATATTAACTTTCCGAGTTATTTATTAAATGATATTTTGTCGAATGGATTATAGTACGACAAATGAAAGGTGACAAACAAAAGCCAATCGACCAATCGATATATTTCCTGAAAAGACGGGAAAGATTTCATTTCCTTTTCAACCCGTAAATTTTCAATATTTTCGATATCCTTTTATGAATTTGTTGAAAAAGAGATTACGTATAATCCACATTTTGAATATTGAAAACACAATATTTTACTTATATAGTATGTAAGAAATGTGAGTCCATTTGGACGATGATGTTTGAAAATTATCGTATTATATGACACTGGTTTAATAGTAAACGATGATTTATAAACTTATTATACCATATCAGATCGATTTGATATCTTAGATGCTTTCGAAACGAAAAACAAACACCTCTATAGATACTCAACAACACTATCGTGCATGATGCAATAGAATCAAAGGATTGAGTTAGATCATAGAACAACAAATGAAAAACACTAACAAAAGCTAAGAAAACAAGTGATTTTCTTGCAACAAAACTATGTGTTTCAAACCTTACCACTTAAGATGGGAAGAGCAAAAAAGCCGATTCGACGCGTATTTTTCTATGAACAAACCCGATCTTGCTTAACTTGTTTTGGCACCAAATCAATTGGTCCCTCGAAACTTTTGACATGTTGAGAACTCTAGCAACTAATTTCACATCTACTTGTGCAAAAAAATGAAGAACTTGTTCCGATTCTTCTTCCTTTTTATGTCGAAATTTCCTCAGAATGCAATTCTCACCCCTCAATGTATCTTTCATCTTCTTCTCCTTCTGCGTTAAAGATAGAAAGCATTGATGAATGCATGTGTAGAGACGAAGCAAGAAATCGAGAGATGAAAAGTGAAAAAAACAAGACCTTTTGAAGAGTTTTTCGGACCTCTCGTAGCAATTTGAGGTCTTCAGGGCTATTGAGCTCGGGCATTTTCTTGCGACTATTGATTGATGTGGTGGTGCAATCTTTGTCCGAACCAACGAATTCCCAAAACACCCTTATCGATTCTTCTATGGTCTCCACTAGCATCTCACTTGTGATGATGTCCTGCTCGTCTCTCCTGCTTTTCTTCTTCCCTTCGAGGCAGTCCTCTGCAATGCCATACTTTAATCTGTAACATAAACCGTCTAGAGAATGTAAGAAACGAGACGAGGGTTGCATTTCTACCTCGTATGAGAGGGACTTGAAGGAGATTGCAAAGGACACATCGACTTTTGACATAGCTTTCAACTCTAGGCCCTTGGAAAGGTTCGTCTTCTGTGAATCTTTGAACGAGTACTTGAAACTGTTGAAACTCCCCTGCTACCTCGTTGTATCGGTGGATTCCATCAGGATCGGAGTTCAATAAATCTAAAGCTCTCTCGTATTGCCAATGTAGGAATTCCCACGACAGGCACATCTGTCCTACATATACCTCTTCAAGATCGCCCTGCATTTCATTGACAAACTTCTTGATTGGGTCACTACCACGGCTTTTGTGTTTGTATAGCCATAGGTTTTGAGTGACGAGCGATTTGAGCGTTGGGACCGAAGGTTTTTGCTGCGATGTTGATCGGAAAGGATCCTTAAGCTGCAGAAAACCTGCAGTCGGAACAGAGAAAAACGCTCGTCTAAATGCTTCATCAGATGAATTACATCAACTCTAATTCATAACATCGGAAATCATCAATCAGATGTTAAGAGCTTATAAGCTACTTAATATAAAAAAAGTCGGAAGATCCCAACTTATTTCTAAAATAAAATCTTATTTTCTATAAACTCGTCCAAATTTGATCATATACATAGCTGTCATTAAACATTTTAGAAATTCCATAGCAAGTGCCAAGACAACACAAGATCACTGCTAAATCTAGCAAGAATCAATTCATGATCATGCACGACAATCACACAAACTAATACAACATTATATCCAAACAACGAAACGAACAACAAGTCGAAGAAAGGAGGACTAACCCATAGCATACATCTTTTGGTAGTTCAAGATATCGAATTTACGCATCCTCTCTTTATAGCTCTTGTAAGCCTTGTGAAGCTCTCCCATACAATCTTCATGCTGCAAATTTTCGTCTATCTTCCACGGCTTCAAATCGTCCATCATCTTAGGCGACTCCGATTCTTCAAAAATGGTGGGCAACCCTGTGGCCCTCACCTTCCTAAGCTCCATTTGCAACTGCTCAATCAACTCTTGATGTTCCCATAACGACTCCAACTTGTTTGGATCCCAAGAATCGGATACCAATGCCTCGTTTTGTTCCGATTTTTCAATATCATCCCTGGCCGCAAATCCACCGACACCAAATTCTCCATCACACAGGAAATCTGAGCTCAAATCATGCTCTTCCACTTTCTTGATAATATGATCACTTTCTTCATTATCAACAAGGCAATCTCCTATTTCTTCTTTTTCGAGCCCGATTTCGCCATTTTCATCGTTGATCTCCATTTCATCCCCGAAATCTCCATCGGATAAGAAACCATCACCATTTTCCTCCCAATAAAAATCAAGGAAATCTCGACTTTCTTCAACTAACTCTGCTTTATTTTCTACCTTTTCTTGAAACTCTATTGCCCCAATCTTATCATCATCGATTTCTCTCAATGGAAATGATGTTAATACCTCAATGAAAGCAGTAACAGAGTTTTTCCCAGATGCAAATTTGAATTTATTAATGTTATCAGAGTTGAATGAATTACCTCTTCTGCTAAATTCTTCGAAAGATGGAAAATTGAATCTCAAATGCAACTCTGATTTCTCAACTCTTTCTTTCACAGCTTCACTCTCTGCTCCGACACAGACTATATCTCTAACATTATTCTTCGAGTAACCAAACATTCGAAACCTGCGGCCCAGAAAAAATCATGTAAGGAAAAAAAAAAAAGATTGCAGAAAATGAAGGAAAAAAGAAGAAGAAAAAAAACCTAGAAATGTAGGTGGAGATGAGAGAGAAGAAGGCGATGAGATAGACGAAAACAGAGTGGGACTTTAGAGAGAGAAAGCAAGAATGAGAACCCATTTTCAGAAAGCTGAGAAAATGGGAGAAGAGAAATGGGGTTTTGCGGAATCCATTGAACTTAATTAGGGTTTTGAATTGGGATGCAAGCAAGAAACAGGGGAGATTGAAATCATGGGTTCTTTGAATAAATAAGGAAAAAAAGGACTTGGCAACTGTAAAGAAGATTTAGAAGCAATATTTGGGGAAGAAATGGACGTTGAAATGGGACCTAGAAAGAGGGGAATTCAATGGCGAAGAAGATTGAAATCAAGAATTTAAGAGAGAGAGAGAGAGAGAGAGAGAGATGGTTACTCGCCAGCGACTAGGGCAAAGCTCATACATTTCTGTTTGCTTTGTTCCTTGGAATTCTCTATCAGTTGGATGATGCATGCATGATCATTTTTGTAATAATAAAAATTGATAGTGTTTTTGGCAGAGTTTATCAGTTGAGCAGTCAGTTTGTGCTGTTCACTTGCTAGAGAGAGAAAGAGAGAGGAGAGAGAGAGGGTGAAGTTGAAGGGTTACGTTTCTCTATAAACGTAGTGACATCACGTCGGCGATTTTTGGACAATTAACGAGCTACAAGTTTTAGGATCATTCCTCTCTCTCTCTCTCTCTCTCAGGGTATGAATTGGTCCTTGCATGGTAACGAGTCTGGATCTTCTATTACATTTAGTGTTACATCTTGTATTATATAGTAATTAATACACGTCACATATTAATTAGTGATGTCATTGAATACACGTGATGTGTGGTGATTACTTTGTAATAGAAGATGTAACATCAAATATAACAGAACATCTTACTCCGCATGTAACATGGGCAGGTTGCTTGGGGTTGATGGGGGATGAAATTTATTCTAATTATACCCTTCTTGAGATCTTCTTTCACAAAAACTCATTTAACACGGTCTGATAGATAATTTTATGAGACAAATTCTTATTATTTATGAATTGAATCCCATTCTACAAGTTCATATATAAATTGTTAAGTTATGAATTAACCGTCTCATACAACAATATTCGTGAAACGGTCTTACATAAAACCTACTTTCATTTCTTCATTTCTTAGATGTTGTTTTTTCTTGTTCACGTGTCTCCTTTTTTGTTGTTTTATCCTTCTTAGAATAATAAAATATTTGTTTTTGTCTTTAACAAAATCTTTCTACTGTTGTTTTATCCTTCTTTAAATCATAAAATCTTTGTTTTGGTCTTTAACAAAATCTTTCCAATCTTCATTGATAATAGAGGACTACCAACAAGAATTTCATATATATGAATGATTGAGTCCGTGATTCTTGATCTCTGAATTGATGTTTGAAATTTTTAAAGTGGTCTATCATCATTAGTGACAAATGTGATTCTTGATTTATGAATTAGGAAGGTATATATGGTTGTGGAAAGATAAACAAGATGAAATATGGTGGTGGTTAGAAAAAGAAAAGAAAAAAGAGATATAAGGTTGTATGTAGAAATATATATTGGGTTAATTAGGTCAAAAAAAATACGAATTTAGTGTCTAGCTAGTTGCTTATTGTGTTTAAGTTTAACTTTTAACTGTAATATAGAAACTCTCAAGTTAATACTTGTTTCAATTGGGAATATATTTGGACTTTTTTGTAATTGATGATGTGGAGCTCATATTAAATAACCTTATACAATTTGGACTGCATGTCAGCAATTTAAACTCGAAAAACCCAAACACGTTTCAAAATAAAATAAGTGTTAAATTGAGTGTTTTTGGTATTATAATCAAAAATTCATGTTATAATAAGAACTAGACTCTAAATTCATGATTTTTAAGAGTAAGATACAAAAAACTACTGAAACTATCGCCTTTTTGCATTTTGCAACCTAATCTTTTTTTTTTCCTGATTGCAATCTAATCTTTTGCAAATTTGTCGATTGCAAAATTTTCGGCGAAATGGAGATCACGTGAGAGGCCTGTGACTTAGTTTGTTAACTTTTGCAACCTAAAAGGAAAAAGTGGTAAAAAAAACTCGTATATATACCACATTTACGATCTTATCCTTTAATTTTACCACTTCTTAAAACTATCCATGCCACATCATCAAGTTACCTCCTACAGCAGGTGACAGACTATTTGGAGAAAATTGGTTTTAAGCCAATTGTATGTATTGTGGTCGTTAACTTTTGTAGAATGTATTGTCCACACGTGTTTAATCAATACTTCAAGTTAAAGTTGAAGGAATGTGAAAGTAAATGACACAAGGTCATTCTATGTTTCGAGTAGATGATCATATTGTATATTCTCACTCTCAAAATCAATTCTCGGTGAGTGGAAATTGATGTACGAAATTAGTGGTCATAATCAATATTAGAACAAGATTGCTCGACTGCTAAGCATAAAATGTAAAAGTCAATTGGGAAACTCACGTGGCTTGTGACTGTTCACCTAATTCTTTAAGCTACTCCCGCAAGTGTACGGTGTAGATCGTAGATACGGCAAGCAAGGTCGATCCCTCAGAGACTATCGTAGAATTAATTAATTACCTAAATTGTATCCCTAATTTTATCTAGGAATCGAATTTAAAAGATATTGAATTAATTATACTACTAAAAAAATGCAATTAAAAATCACGAGGTTAAACAATTATTCTAAGACAGGTTCTAGAACATGCTTTCATCCAATTCTCCCCTCAACGTCACCTTGATCAATCCAATTTCATTGATTAATAATCCTATATGAGCAATCACGAATATCAAATTAAAAGCTCTCTCGAGTCAATTTAACCGGTTGATTATTATGCTATCAGAAGTATCTTTACTCGATCTGATATAACACAACAACTCCCAAAAGCACCTAGGATTGAAAATCTCATCACATATGTCATTTATCTCTCGATCTCATGCTGCATATATGTCATGTGTTTACTTTTCCGTAATTAAATCTCCTCTCTCGAATTTTGACTTAATCACTTAAACATGCTCAATTAGGGGCCCTCCAATCAAACAAGCAATCAAATCATAAACACATGAATATGATCGAAAAATCAAGAAATTGAATTAAAATCAAAGATCCATCAAGGTTTGAATCGAACTACTTACATATCCTAGAAACCTACGAAAATCTAGCCAGATATAATATTAATCAAAATCATAGACAAAATTGATAACATTATGTCAAAACCAAAATTCAACAAAAAGTAGAAAAGTAGAAAGAAAAACTCTAAGATGACGATCTCGCGATTCTCGATCTTCGAATTCTCCTTCGTATTTTCTTCTGGATGCTCTCAGAATTTGTGTTTTCTCTCTATGAATGCTTGTGTCTTGATTTCTGGAATTATTGGGGTAGATATATCTTCTTGGGAGTCTTGGAAGTCAAGAAATCGGATAAAATTCATCCAAAAGTCGAGTTTTAGATGAATTAGGACACCCGGCAGGGTCGTGCCCCACGGCACGGCCAAACCGTGCCCCGCTGCATCTCGCTTGCCTGCCGCGCACGGCCGTGCCCCCAGACACTGCCGCCCGTGCGCGGCCTCCTGCCTTTCTGGACATTCGCGCACGGTCGTGCGCCAGTGCATCCCTGACCGTGCGCGGCTGCACCTGTCCGTGCCCCACAACCTCGTTTTTCCTCGTTTTCGACCTCGTTTCCTCCTCGTTTCTTCCTCGATCCTTAATCACATTTGAAATTCATACTTTTTCCACTAAAATCATGAAACTTAGCAACTAAAACGTCAAATGCAACTAATATATGAAAAGTAACAAAATTGCTATATAAACGTACACAAACGCACTCAATCGATCATAACATTGTACACAAAGTTATAGCAAAATTGACACTTATCAGTCACCTTCAAAGGTCTCATGATGGTGTAAGATTAGTAAAGGATACACTTAAAATTAACAGGTTTAATTAAATTAAGTTGCAAACCAACTAATCTATTGATGTGAATTTAAGATTTGAAAATTATGTGATTTGTTGAATATGAAGCAAGCTTTAACAAGTGGGTTATCTTACGTATGGACTGATCAATTGGATTCATCTAATACCATAAATTAAGAAAAAAATTGTAAATTAATTTAATAAAATTAATAATGATATATACTAGCTAGTTGTTGGAATTAAAGAAAAAATGTCTATATCACATTTGATACTTAAATATTATATAAGTTAATTAATATAATAATAAGTTTTCTGCATGGGTATCACACGAATTTTTTCGAGAAAATCAATTTAGAATGGAATATAAATACACTAATGTAGATAGAATAACAAAAAGTAAATGCCTCATAAAATTAAGTTCAACAACTAAAAATAATTAGTAGAAACACAATTTTAAGAAAAATAAATACTTATTTATAGAGTTGCCACTAAATACATGTTTTCATATATTATGACGTATAGGTGCATGTATGTGTAGATCGATGTTATAACTTTCATTTAAATTAGCTAAAATGAGGCTTAAGAAAATGAAATACAAATTGCGAATAAGATTAGAAGGAGATGCAAAGTTCTGCTTTTTGACTAGGTTTAATATATATATATATAAAGAAGACCTTCAATAAAAATAACATAACTAATTTCCCCTCTTAAATTTATATACTATAATTGGAAAGAAGTTAGTTAGAACAATTAAAAAAATCAAAAATAAAAAGATTTATACTTTTAAAAATTGTAGGATCCTCTAGGTTGAGTTATAGCCTATTGGTAGGTTATGTAGGTTATTTTTGTCTTTTTTTATATATATATAAATCATAATCTTTAAATTAAATCATTTTTTCAATTTAAAAGTTTGTTTTAATCTATGATATATCAAATTTATCATTTTGGTATCTAGAATTTTGTTGTTAATGCATGATATATCAGATTTATCATTTTTTATGAATTCTAATTTGTTATTTACATTGCATCGTAAAAAAGTAACAATGTATAAATTTGATATTTAAATTTTGGTGCATAATTATATTTAACACAATTAGAAATACAAAAACAAATGACTAAATTAAACTAAGATTAGGAAATTAAAAAAATAATTTGTAAAATACAAAGTTTTAGAATTTTGGAGAAATTAATTATAATGAAAAACATTTGTATATAGTTGTTTGGTTTATTTGTCAATATAAGTGAGTTCAATATTCAGTTATCTACTTTATTTGAATATATAACAATATATTTAGGTATTTATATCTTTTCTTTAACTATAAATAATTAAGTTAATGGTTAGATAGAAAATTTCAAAGAAATTTATAATTGTGAACGTTAGGGAACATTAAAAAAATACAATAATATATTTATCATGACACTTATGTCTATATTATAAATTGCAACATGCATAACATATCTTTAGGAGTTAAAAAATGTTTTTTCAATATCAATTATCGTTTTAACATTCATGACACAATAAATGTTTCTCATTACCAAATTTAATTTATTTTAATTCACAAAATTGGTTAGTGTACAAAATTGGTGTCATTTTTAACAACTTCATATTTCAAATATAGATTTTATAAGTCATTGTTCAACAAAATAAATTTATATAGTATTGTTTGCATTTTAAAAACATAATAATATTTAAAATGAGAAACAATAGAGATAAAATGGCTAAATTTTTATTGATATATAATTTAGGTTACGATAATACTATCCAATTATATTATTCAATTTTTTTAAATTAATAAATAAAATTATAAATCGTGCATCGCACGGGTATAATTCTAGTTGTGCATAATAATAAAATAAAATAAAATCCAATGATATATTTTTTATTTTTGTGAGAAAGTAATAATCATTGGGTCAAATGAGGCCCATTATACCTATAATGGATTTATGTTTTTTTATAAGTTTGGTCATTGGCAAAAAAAAAAAAAGAAGGGCCCAAACAATTGTAATGTCATTGATTTCCACTTCTAAAGAAAAGAGATTAATTTTGCCACCCCTACAATTATGTGATCAATTTTCATTTTCCCAAAAAACTAATAAAACATAAAAGTTATATATCGTGCTCGTGATTTTTTATTATCGAGATTTATTTAAAATTTCATTTAATGTGGGTCCCATAATGTTTGATAATATACATAGTACAAAAACTCATGTGAGACGGTTTCACGGATAGTTTCCGTGAGACGGATCCTTATTACCCATGAATTGAATTCATATCCATAAATTTTCATTTGAATTGCTAAGCGTGGGTTATGGGTTGACCCGTCTCACGAAAAAGATCTGTGAGACAGTCTCACACAAGACCTACTCTAGACATAGTTACTACTTGACAACTTTCACATAATGAATCAACCTAAGAAATAAAAAGAATAAAAATACAATGAAAAAAAGAAAAAATGTTAACAGTTAGACAAAAAGACTATATTTGTTACAATGAAATCCCATATTTATTTTCTTGGAAAAAGCATGGGATTTAAGTTTTCAAACTCTTAAATCACAACATATTTTACATACTTTTCCCAAATATATATTGTTTTGAATTTCTATTCACATGTTAAAGGAATGTTAGGTAATTATTATTTTATGGGAAAATATAAATTTTAGTACGGTAAGTTAGCAATTTTGATGCAACTTTTGCCTTCCCAATTTTAATCCCTTCATAGTTGCATTTTTTTTTTTTTCAATTTCAATCATTTTTTCAATTTCAATCATTTTTATGTGGTTGTCGGAATATGGTTGCCTCGTCAGTAATTTTGATAATTCCAACCAAAAAGCTGAAATTGAAAAAATGCAATAATTAAAGGACCAAAATTAGAAATAAAAAACAAAGTCATTGCATCAAAATCATACAAAACCTAAGTTATTGAACTAAAATTGTATTTTCCCTTATTTTATTGTGTCCTTTTTTTGTTGGCAAATTCTCCTGTGAACCAAGTTTACGGATCTAAATTGGTGCAATTGGGACGACCCAACCCGGATCCGCGCATCTGGATTTTTTTTATTCGTTTCAAATTGTTACTTTTATGTTGTAAGGATGTGACATTTATATTATATAAGTGTGTCCATTATATGTAAATGTTATGACCTTTGTGTTCAATAACTTAGGAAAAAATGAAGATTTTCATGTTTTTTCGCTTACCTTTATGTTGTATTCATGTGACTTTTATATACAAATATCATGACCTTTATGATCCATAACTTGGAAAAAAATGAAAAAAATTCAGAAATTTTACAGCGCATTTTTAAGATGAGCTAGCATACCTTTATATGATAGAGTAACTCTCTTGTGAATCAGGTGGATCCATGCATCCGGGTCGAATCTAAGGTGCCTGACCTGTTTTTTTTTTTTTTTTTTCGCGCTTGCTTTTTAAAATTTGGTCATGACCTTTAAGTTATGTTAGATCAAATACCTTTATATTATGTTAGAGATATCTTTAAGTTATGTTAGGGATACCTTTATGTTCAAATTTTATAACTTTAACTTAAAAAAAATCCTAATTTCGACATATTGTGTACACATACTTTTACGTTATGTTAGAGATACTTTTATATCTTAGACATATCTTTATGTTATGTTAGTCATACATTTTACAATATATAAATGTATAACTAACATAGCTAAAAGATATGTTTAAATATAACTAAATGTATGTCTAACGTTGCTAAAACTAAAAGGTATGAATGTATAGTTGAAAATTCTAAGGGTATGAAATCAGGATACAAATGTATCACTAACATAGCATCATAATATAAATGTATGTCTAACATAACATAAGAGTATCTCTAACATAACGTAAATTTATGTCGCTTGGAATGAAGTTGAAAATTTTAAGAGTATGAAATTAGGATACAAAGGTATCACTAACGTAACATAAATGTATCTCTAGCATAACGTAAATGTATATCTTACATAACGTAAAGGTATGTCACATGAAGCGAATTCGGGTGGATTTTAGCGCATCCACCCAGGCGCGTGGGATGCGTGTGGGAGCTCGTCTTTTAGACGCATGGGCGGGTCAACCCGGGTGCATGGTTCCCAAAATTGTGCACCCGACTCACATGAGTATTATTTGTGTATGTGATATTAGTTGCATCTTATATTAATGTGCAACTATTATCACATAAATGTGCAACTAATATCACATAAAGGTAAATATGTACAAATTTTACTAAAATTCTTTTTTTTTTTTCTAAGTTAGAGTATATAAATGTCACTCTATTTTACATAAAAGTCACACTTATATAACATAAATGTCACATTGATATAATATAAATGTAACAACTTGAAGCGCAAAAATAAAATTAAAAATAAAAAGTGCACAGGCCCGGATCAACCCTGATCTGATCCGAATTGTATGTGCACCTGGTGCACATGAGACCAACTCTTTTTTTTTACAAGTGATATTCATAATGTGACAATCAGAATACGAACTTGGGTTACACAAGTTTTTTAGTAGTTATATTCCCCTCACTCCCACTCCCCAACCTAATCAAAAAATTAGCTAACACAAATTAAGCTTTTGGTTTTTTTTTTTTTTTTTAAACCTATATTTTATAGCTTTGTGTAATGCAATATGATATGAAGTAATCTAGTGGTCCAATATCAAAGATTAAGTCATTTTCAATGATATATATATAAATGTCATATATGGACCAAACTTATGCATAAATATTAACTTTTCGACTTAAAGACTTTGTTGTTGATGAATGTAGCATACGAGCTGTCCAGATGATGACATTGTTAACTTATTTGCAAGCTTTTCCACATATATACTTAAATTCATGATAATTGAATACAATGTTGTCACTTGTCTAACACATATAATGAAATTATATATTGAACTTTCAGTGAAAAGCAGAAAAAATAAATAATATATAATATTTATAAAGTATTGTGGGCAAAATAGGGAAAAAATTAAAGAAAAGAGGACTTGATTAATTTTCTTTACAATACCAAAAGTATTATAAACTAATGTCAACAATCGATTCCGATCCATTGTCTTTTTTGTGTTACAAGTAGGGGTGGGCAAACGGTTCGGGTTTCGGGTACCCGAATCGGCCCGATCGGATAATATCCGATCGGGTCGGGTTTTTGTGAATAAATTTTTGGGTTTCGGGTTACCCGAAACCCGAAATTTATTCACAAAAACCCAAACCCGAACATATAATTTCGGTTCGGGTTCGGGTAGTAAAAAAATTACCCAAATATCCGATCGGGTACCCGATCATTAATACACATTTTTTTTATAATTTTTAAACTATTAAACTAATAATAAGCTTACTATGGTCCATGAGTCAATGATCCATTAAATAACTTAAATGTTCTGTGAGGAAACCATTAAATAACTTAAATCGATATTTAATTTGTGTATTAGTTGTATGTTGAAATTTTAATTTAGATTATATCATAACATTTGTGATTTAGTTAATGTATTGATTCTCTCGATATATTTTGTGTAAATTATTCTTTTTGGTGGTGTTAATATGTATTAGCAAATTAATGGAATGAGTGTATTGCTTAAAATTGGATACTGGAGAATATATTGCTACATTTATCTCATTGCTTTTAAAACTGTCCCCTTGCCTTTAATCAGGTACCCGAAAACCGATCCAAAAAATTTGGGTATTCGGGTACCCAAATTTTTCAGATCGGTTTCGGGTAAAATTTTAGTGCACCCGAAATTTCGGGTACCCGAACCCGACAAAACCCGATCCGATGCCCACCCCTAGTTACAAGTTAACTTTTAATTTAAGTCGACTAAACAAGTAAAACGATTAGAGATGGATCTTATGAGACGGTTTCATGTGTGATGTGGTCGGACACGATCGTGATCCAGGTCACGATTGAAAGAAAAAGACATACTTATAATTTTAAAAGTCATACTTATTAAAATTATATACTTATATCGATCATGTTCGAGATATGACTGTGCACCACACACCGCTGTTGTTCTTTCATGCAAGACATGACCGTGTGCGAGAAAAAGAAAATCACATACTTATAGCAAAACAAAAAATATTTATATTTGGGAAATATATATATTATACACGATTGTTGTACATAGTTGATCATGTCCTGAAACACGCCGTGCCCAAAATCCGTTGCACATGAGACGGGTGTATATGCGTTCGGAAACAATTAATGATTTTAAATAAGATCACTTTGATCGATTACAACCTAAATTGAATTAATTATGATACCGCATGTATGTATCTATGAAACTTATATTTATAAGAACCTTTAATTAGTACAATTTATTACCTATTAGAGACCTATTACTTAGATTTCTTAATCAAATAAAAGTAAAATAAAATAATAAAAAAGGCACATAAATGCCTATAACATATGAATCAAAATGGATTAATGATTTCTCTATTTTTGAATATATTTATGAAATAGTAACCGTGCTATATTCTTTATAATTATTTAAATTTATAATACCATATATAATGTGATTATTATTATTTTTTTATTTTAATATTTATAAATTTATTCTTCTAATTTTTGTAATAGCAAAAGCTAGGTATTTTAGACTTAAATTTATGTCATTATAAATTTTTTATTTGAAAATATTAGAAATTTTGAAATACATAAAAGTAATATACTAATGTATGAATTAAACAAACAAATTGGAAATGTCATATTCAAAATATAAGATAGATAAAAATGATCAATTTGACCAAACATGTTCACCTATTAAGTACTTAATTTCAATAAATTATATTTAGTGGCACAAAAGAAAAAAAAAAAAGGTATGTTATATACATATATATTCAAATATTATAACACACACATAAACTTTTAATGTAATGACATATTTGTTCAAATATATCAGCTTATCTAATACACAAAAATCTCTCTTACTATCTATCTAGATAAAATAATCCAAAAATTGGACTTGATCATCCAACATTTTAAATAAAAATATTATAAATAATAAGATAAGATTGATAAACCAATATATCATGTATTTGTAAAAATGAAAATATATTATAAATGAGAAATTTATTTCAGTTATTTGTGGCAGGATATCCTGCTTATATATATATATATGTATGTATGTAGTATGTATTACAATAAGATGATCACAAAAACTTAAGACGGTCTCACGCGTAGATAATTTCCATGAGATGAATTTTTTTACCCCATTAACCAAACACAAAAACTTGAATGAGACAGTCTCACGGATTATTTTCGTGTGACAGATCATTTTTACCCATTTACCAAACACATATCCACAACTTTATAAGTGAATTGTAAGGTGTTGGTCATAGGTTGATCTGTCTCATATGAAATAATTTATGAGACGGTCTCACATGTGACTTACTCTTAACCAAATCATCTTCACAAATTTATATGTGAATTTTAAAGTGTGAATTATAGATTGATCAGTTTCACATAATAATACGATCTTACATGCTCTAAAATCATAATCTCTTTTGATTTTCACCCTCTATAAATAATTTGAAATCATCATTCAACATGTTAATGAACAAAATGACAATTTTGACCCTTAATATAAAATATCCAATTAAACTCGAGATTTGTGAATTAGTTATCATGAATATTATGTTTTTTCTGGATCAATTTTAGCCACAGATAAAGATATAAAGTTAAATTCGTATGTCGTCAATAGTCTATTATAAGTTAAGTACTGTTGATTTTGTATTAATTTAAATTATTGTTTTCTTATCACCAACTATTACCTATATAAAAGTATGAATATTTCTTATGAAATATGAATTGTCTAATATATCCTTATTAAAGATTTATTTAAGGTTATAATAGTAATTTATAATTTTCATATTTTAATAATTTCACATTAGAATTCTAAACCAAAATCATGTAGAATTCCATTATAAATAGAATCCTATAGGTTTTTTGGAATTTAATTTAATTTAATATAAATTGTATATCCGTATAAAAAAATATTATTTAAGGTTAATAATATAATATAATATTTTTGATTTAAATGCGACGCACATGTTGATACTCGTATATATATGTGTGTATATATATTATAACCTTAAAAAAATCATTAATAAGTATATATTAAGCCATCCATATATATTTTATAAGAAATATTTATACTTTTATATAAGTAATATATATATATATATATATATATATTTATAAAGTAGAAATGTTTATACTAAACCTCATGATATTTTGCTTTTCGACTTTATAGGAATTAATTCAAGATTTTAAAGATTCTCAAATATTAAAATATTTTCAATTCAAACCATACATGCGAGACTATGAGATAAATATATTTATTTATACTTGAAAAAATTAAAACTTAAAATTTGTGACAGACAAGTACATTTAAAATATTTCAGTACTACTCTACGAAATCCTCGAGTCACACTAATTGCAAAAACTATATATTGTAAAAGAAAACACACACACACATATATATATATGAATTTAATATTTTTATAACTATTTTAATTTCTTGAAAATAATAGATTTTAATTCATAGTGATAGCCAGCAAGATCAAAAGTGACAAGTTTGGGAGTAATCAATTAATTTTGAGTTGACTTATTACAACTTGATTAGGTCATATCATTCAAAGCCAAGTTGATAACATTGTCCTGCCTCAATTTTTCAATTTCAATAATATACATACACCCATGACCCATATATATATATATATTATGTATACGTATTTTATCATTACTTTTAATCATGAATATTTTTTTTTTCCGATAAAAGTTCGTGAAAACATAAAATATATAGTATAATTCTTGCTATGTGCAGATAAAATATGAACATTGATTAACCACGTGAGAACAAGATGCATGCATATATAGTTATCATAAAAAAAGAGATTTATTGTAACAATGATCATGAATACTGTCATATTTGATAATAAAATTTAGATTCTATTTAATGGAGTTATATTCGTGATAAGTTTTGTTTTTAATTTTTATGTATAATGTTCTAGTATATATATATATATATATATATATATATATATATTGAACTTTAAATTATTAAACAATACGTTAATTCTTTATTGATTGATTTTATAATTATATATGGCATACATTTAATAAACATGACTATTAATTAATTTAACAATTAATAGTATTTTAGAATATTTTAAAATATTTATTTTACTCATTGATGATATGACACATTAATATAGTATATCTAAAATTTTCGCACTATTCTGAGATTTATAGTTTAATTTAGTAATATATATATAGTTTCAATGTTAATCAATATAATATGTAAATATAACTCCCAAAACTGAAAATATATCAGCAAGCAACAAATAACATCATACTCTTATAGTTTTGAAATTCTATTTGAAATCCTTTATATTTAGTTTTTCCATTATATTTGAATTTTTTTATATATATATTTACGTGCTATCATGTGATAATAATTTTGAAATATCGGATACAAGATGTACACTTGAAAATAAATAACTTGTGTGGAGAAATTTCCACCTTTGCATTAATTAATTTTATTTTTTTAAAAACTCTGCTTTAAAAGTACAAGTAAATTTGTAATGTACTCATTTCATAATTTATATATCAATGTTACTAAAAATAATAATTCATTTATCAATATTGTACTTATTGATCATTCTAGAAGCATATATTGCAATTGAAATAGTTCAATATGGACCACTAATAATATATATGAAACAAGTCCTATTGTTTGCTAGCAGCTTATTGTGTTAATGAGACAATGAGAACACTAATATCTAATCAATACCAAAAATGCATTATTGATATTATTCTTGGTTCTCTGTCCACATTATTCCCTTTTTATTGCAACATTATGCATTTTCAGTTTTTATTTTTAGAAAATAACATGATGAATCAAATTATAAAATAACAATTTGTAATTATACGTGAGTATGTAAAAATGAGTTTAATTTATAGATATATTGTAAGATTTCGTATTACATAATTATATTTACGAAAGATCTTATATGATTTTTTTAGGTAATATCTAGGTAATTTTCATATATTTTGTATTCCACATCACTAAAATATAATGAGATTTTAATCATTCCAAACAATAAGAAATTTTACATCAGATTTTCTATTACACTTGATGTTACATCTTCTATTTCAAATTGATCATCACATGACATGTGTGTCGTGTGACATTACTAATTAATATGTATTAAATATCATGAAATATGAGATGTAATACCAAATATAATATAAGATGTAGATGAAGAAATTTATGACAGATAATCGTAGATAGTATTTTGCTAATTATAGTTTTAAATATATATATATGTTGTGTTTTTGTGTAATTAGGGAAAACCCATGCATGCAAGAGTTACTTTTTGTATTATTTACTACTTTCACAATTTATTGCATGATGAATACTGGAGAAATATTTATTATTTTATTTACGTGAATATATATATATATATATATTAATGTGTTGATAACTGAAGTATCACACATTTATAAGGTTAAAATCATTTTCAATTTCATAGCTTTTCATTTTTTCATTGACGACCCATAAATATCAACTAATTTTCAGTTTCGTCCCATAACTTGTAAAATTGCTCAATTTGGATCAAAATTAGTTTAAAATTGACAAAATTTGTGGGATATTTGACACGTGCGGATTTTGGGTATCTGAATATCCCTATAAAATTCAAATTTTCATCTTCTTCAAGTTTCAATGAAAAAAATATTTTTTTTATGGATGCAACTACACACACCCCAAAACTTACCTAACACACCCCATCTCTTCTATAAATGGAAGGTATAAAAGTACACATTTGAGGTGTGTTAAGTAAATTATGGGGTGTATATAGTCCCACCCATTTTTGATATGTCGAAATGTTCTCATTTCCAAACTTCATATTTTAAGGATTGAGTTCGAATCGAGCTCGATTTCACAATTAAAAGTTCTGTTACATTTTTTTGTTAAATCAAGTTGATTAGTACCCAATTCTTTGAACTGGTTTGACATTTATAATGCGTTTGAAAATAGAACATGATTTGAAATATAAAAGATGTATTTTGATCGAACACTGACCACAATGATCAAGATTTGAGTAGTGTGACAAATGCATGATTGCTCGATCTTGTTTTCAACCTATATATGAGATGAGGACAACATCACCATATAGTAATACTCCAGTAGAAAAGATGCATGGTGAGGAATATGAGTTATAGGAATTTTCACCAAACTTTTTACTCGACATTATTTCTCACTCACATGTCAATTAAATTTCTAGTGAATTCTTAAAATTTCAATTAAATTTGAATCAAATCAAACAATTTTAATTAATTGTTATGTAACAAGAAATTATGAGGGTTATTTGTGACAATGAGAAATTCTAAGATTAAAAATAATTTTAACCCACAGTTACATATCGTGTTCATCATATATATTGAAGAATAGTGTCATAATTCATAACATGTACCCACAACAAACATGCTATTGCTATATCACTTTTTATATTGGAAAACCTTAACTCTTAATTCATTAGAAAGACACGACAATTCAATATTTAGAAAAGTTTGAAAGGAAATTTTCTATATATATAATCGTGAATATGACAATATATATATATATATATATATATGAGTTAAATTCAATTTTAGTTCTGTTATAGAGGTGTCGTCTCATTTTAGTCCTCATAAAATCCGATTTTCAATTTTGGTCCAGTTATCTCATTTTTTGACAAATTTCAGTCCAATTTCGCCGGAAAATTCAAATTTTTTTGGGCCAATTTCCGGTGAGTGTACCGCACTCGCCCCCAATTTGAACAATCCGAACGCGTTGACGTTGCTATTTTTTTATCCAGTTAGCAGTCCATTTGGGTTTTGCATTGTGCCATGTCAGATAATGAAATAATTAAATGAATTAATAAATCTAAAATTTAAGAAATAAAAAAGAAATAAAAAACACAAAAATCCAAGGAAAGAAACGGGAAATCAAAAAACTAAAGGGGGAAGAAATCCCTAATCTCTGAAAATCCAAATGGACTACCAATGCAAAACCCAAATGGACTGCCAACGGGGTAAAAAATAACCACGTCAGTGCGTTCGAATGAATTGTTCAAATTGGGGGCAAGTGCGGTGCACTCGCCGGAAATTGGCCCGAAATTTGAATTTTCCGGTGAAATTGAATTGAAATTGGTCAAAAAAATAAGATAGCAGGACCAAAATTGAAAATCGGATTTTAGAAGGACTAAAATGAGATGATACCTCTTTATCATGACTAAAATTTGAATTTAGAAAAGTTTGAAAGGAAATTTTCTATATATATAATCATGAATATGACAATATATATATATATATATATATATATATATATATCATGAAATTACTCTTATTTGAGTTTTTCACCGATTTCACTCATTGTGAGTTTGTTTAAAATAAAGAAAATAATCCAATACATTGATGGTTTAAAAGCTCATTACTTCTATGTAAAGCTAGAAATTATGTCAACTTTTTTTAGGATAGAAATTATCCAGTATTTTTATCTAAAATTAGAGATAATATAAAATTTGAGAGCTCTAAATATTAAAATTTGCTAGAGCAAGAAAGGAGGACCCCACCACATAATTTGTCAATAAATAGGACCACATGCACCATTCATGAAGATTGATTTCAATCAATTAAAATAGTCCTCGATTATGTGTTCGTGCGTGTCTCATGTGTGTTGGACCATTTCAACTCCAAATATATCTCATAATTTATTCACAATATGATATTTTGTTTTATCATGTTAATTATTAATTATTAATTTTGTCCCGTAAATTAGGAGGAATGACATTTTCAGACAATAATGTTTCGAACTGGCCATTTTGCCCCGTATGATTCAAAATGTGTAAATGTTGCCAAATTTCAGCACGAACTGCTTAATTGAGCCAAAATTGCACTTGCTATGCACGTGTGGCCTCAAATTCAACCCAATCGGGCCAAAATCGCCGGCGGTGTCTTTTCCGGCTGTCACTTCCCGCGGCGGCGCACAGGTAGGCGCTGTGGTAGGGGTTAAATTTCGGATTTTGATATTATTTTACTTTATTTTATTCTTAAAAAATGTTTTCAATTTTGTTTTATTTTGTTTTATTTTTTTCTTTATTTTTATTCAACGTCAGCGATTTTGGCCTAATTGGGCCCAATTAAGCAGTTCGAGCTGAAATTGGGTAACATTTGCACATTTTGAATCAATTTGGGGTAAAATTGTCAGCCCGAAATATTATTGTCCGGAAATGCTAGACCCCCTAATTTACGGGGTAAAAAAAAAAACTCTATATATAAAGAAAATAAACACACCGTGTAGTGATATAGTATGAAATCAAAACACAGCAGAAATAGATAGAAAATTTCAAGTAAACAATTAGCCGGAGAAAATTGGAAACTAAGGGCTAAAAGATGAAAAATATCAGACCCAATAAGTTATTGGGTACTAAATATTCAGTTTCATTTAAATCTTTAAGGAATAATTCCAATTTTGGTCCCGTATGTATGACCATTTTCATTTTTGGACAATCAAATATACGTTTTCCACTTTCGGTCATGTATGTTTCTACTTTTTTTTTTTTTTTTTCCAATTTTGGTCCTATATATATATATATATATATATATATATGTTTCAATTTTTCCAATTTCAGTCCAATTTCGGTCGAGATTATAGAAGTCGCCGATGCCATGTAAGATTTCCCGACGGTCATCCTGGATTGAATTTGGAAAATTTTGAAACATATAGTACCAAAATCGGAAAAATTTGAAACTTACAGGACCAAAATTGGAATAATTTGAAACATATAAGATCAAAATTGGAAAAAAGTAGAAACATATAAGACCAGAATTGGAAAACGCATACTTGATTGTCAAAAAATGGAAAGGGTCATACATACCGGACGAAAATTGAAATTAACTTTAAATCTTAATTATAAACATGTATATAGGTTTACTACACCAAGATACTTTCATCCTCGAACTATAACAAAATCTTCAAAAACTTTGACTGTTTCAGTTCTATTTGAGCTCGATTTTGATCAGGAATCCAATGAAAATTAATATAGTTTCTTGATGTTCTGATTTCACATGCATTTCTTTGAATTTGTTGAATAATTTTCATTCTTAGGATACCAATAATATTGTGTTTGTTCCATTCAATTTCATCTAGTGCTGCAATTGGATTTTGCTATAATTGCCCCAAATACATACAAAATTTGATCTCCTTCGAAACATGACCAAAATGTATCCTCCAACTACAATACACATCCAATTTGATCAATTCGATTTAAAGGAGAATTACATGAATTTTTTTGATCAATTTAATGCTTGTCAAATTAAGGACCATAGTCATATATATATATATATATATATATTTTACTAAAATTCCAAAATAATATAAGCTTTGAAATAAATTGGGTGTTACATGGACCTCACGCGCGAATTAGTCCAAAATTGGAGATTTCGTACCAATTATTCTTGAATTGGCAAAATTAAAAGGGTTGATGCTTTTCTCATTGCAAAATATATAGAAAAACATTCGAAATTTAATGGTATATATATCATTTATTAAATATGAACGTTGCATTAAATTAACAAATTAATTCAATTGATTTTTCTTACAAAAAGTTTTAGTTCATATAAGAAGTTTTAACAATTTTATATTTCGAGAAAATAAGAGACATAGAGATAAAATATAATGAAGGAAAGGGGTAAATGTTTTGATACCCTTGATTTAGAAATGTAGTGCCGAAATTTCCTCTCTATCAAAAGAATAACATCATTTACAATTGTGATATGAATGAGTCTGCGTGTAATCAATTCCGTCAAACTTAACAAGAGTGTATATCACTCGCCCCGTGTGCAACATGTACTTAATTTTTTACTCACCATTGACAACATATATAGGATGAAAATTGAGATCTTTCCTCATATTTATTATTCTATCTGTTAAAAACAAATGTCCTTTGGGCCAAGTTTTTTATTTTTCATTTCAAAAATAATTGTCATTATAGATTTGGAAAACATTTGTCCTCATGATTTACTACTCTCACATTAAGTCATGAGATTTAAATTGATTATTAAAAGTCTAATAAAATTAGATACAAAATAAGCGTAGCAATATTCGAATAAAATCATATTTGTTTTATACCAATATTTCCATTAAAAGATAAAATAACCCTTTGTCCCAAAAAATATTATTTTGCACAAGCATATATTAATCTACCACTGTTCGCCTGCTCTCTCCCTGTGTCCTCTAGCAAATAGATCTTCTATTTCACGTTCGTATTTCATCTAATAATTCAAAATAATCACATATGTCAACAATAAAATATGACTTCACCTATTTAGACATAACATAAACTAAAAACATCGGAATATAAGATGAAACATCACTTGAAATACAAGATCCAGTCCGATCCACCAACACTCGTATTATTTGGCATGATTTCAAGCATAGTTATTTGCTTAACACAATCCATTTGCAGTTGATTATCCGTGTAATTAGTACGTCATTTTAAAAACAAATTAATTGACCTTAATCCCAATCCATGCATTTATTCTTATTAGTCTAAAGCATAACATGTTAAAATGAGTTCTAGAAAGAAAACAATCATTTCTCGAGACTTTAATCTGTAAGAATCCAATTTTGATGAAACGATGCATATTTTGAGATTGAAGTAGTGGTACGTAGTTTTGAAAATAAATTGACAGATAAAAGGAAATAAAAGTGAATTAATGATATATTCAAAATAATAAATAATGAATGTGCAAAATGGAGTAAAAGTTATATAGTGCAAACGTTATGAACATGAATTAATCAAAATGTGCGCATGAGAAATTAAAGAATTATATATTGACAACTTCCAATTGAAATTAAACAATGACGATATAGAGTACCCATTATTGTGAATATATTAATTCCCATGAGATTAATAATTAAAAATTAGGGTTAATTTTAATTTTGGTGTTGTATGTAATTTTTTAATAGTTTTTAAACAACTAAATATACTTTTTCTCCAATTTGGGTTAAAATTTCCAATTTTGATTTAATATGTTTCAAATATTTCCAATTTCTGTCTAGTTTTGGTCGAATAATTACTAATGCCATGTGAGATTTCCCGACAGCCGTTCGACTATAATTGGATTCAAATGGAAAATTTTGAAATATACAACACCAAAATTGGAAACTTGACCAAAAAAAAATCAGAATATATATATAGGACCGAAATTGGAAAAGTTGAAACATATGAGACCAAAATTAGAACATGTATACTTTGTTGTTCAAATATGAAAATGGTCTTACATACGAGATCAAAATTAAAATTAAACTTAATTAATCACACTCTAAAAGAATAAAAGAAAGATATATTATTTACGACAACAAAAACTTTCATGGAAAGTTTATTTTTAGCGACAAAGTATTATACTATTATCCCAAAAATTGATAATAAAAGTTGACAACAAGGTGTGAAAAAAAAATCAATAATACTCCCTTCGTCCCAGCTGAATTTGCTTACTTGTCATTTCGGTTTGTTCCTGCAGAACTTGTCAGCCCATAAATACCAACAAAAGTTAAACATTAATATTCTCATATTTCATCCTTATTACAAAAATATCACCCAATTATCATAAAAAACAATCACAAAAAGTAAAAAGTCATAAAGTAAAACATTAAGATCCCCATATTTCACCCTTATTACAAAAATGTCACTCAATTATCTAAAAAACAATAATCAACTGTTTTTTCTTAACCTCCGCGTCCAGTCAAAATAGGCAAGTTGAGCCGGAACCGAGGTAGTATGATGTTGCGCTAAAGAAACAATTTAAGAGAAGAGACTTTTAAGATAATAAATTAACAACTCAATCGGATATAAAATTAATCACGCAAAAAGATTTTGTTGGTGCTAAAAAACTTTTTTGTCACGGTGGATCAAATTTAACGTTGTTCTGTTTTTCAAACTTGAATATAGATATATATATATATATATATATTTAAACACTAAGTTATGTCTATAAATTTTAAAATTATACTTTAATGATAGTACTTTTCTTTATTACATCATCGTTTGCCAAATTATCAGTTGTTTAGATTTAAATTGTTGTAAATTGATTTTAGTACTGCAATTATTAATCATCAGAACCTTACTAAAAAAACAATTAAGCTAGCAATAAAAGTACCTCATCAAACAAGTAATTATATATCCTCACCAACAAAGATATTTTGGTAACATGACTTGAATTCATTATATGACAATATGCATAAGTTACTCGTCATATGAAAATTAACACCATAACTAGACATGCCACAAATACTATATGTATCAGCCTAATAGTGTTCTTTTTTTTTTTTTGATTTTAAGCGGATATCCCTATCCATTTTGAAATCATATATATGAAACCAAGCAATAACTATTTATAAAAAAAATTATGCAGTCATGAATTTCTTAAATACACATAACAATTACAAAGGAATTCAGTAATACAAATATTAATTGTGAAAAATAGTGTTGGAACATTTACAAAATAAGCTCTAAAAACAACCACTCTATTATACTACTATGTGCATAGGTAACGGGCACCTGAGTGTATAAATCCGAACCCTCGTGTTTTTTTCCTTTCCCGAATCCGTCTCAATCGATCTCACTTAAAACTATCTGTACCCGATCTATTAGGATTTCAACTGATAAATTACCCACATTTACCCCTAAACTTAGCACTAGTAGTAGTTGATACATCAAGATGTGTGATCCAAACTTTCTTTTGTCATCCTTATAACACAGATGCATAATTGCAAATCACATAAGAGATAGAAACACTATAGAAAATAAAAGATGGGGTGTGAATAAATAGTTACAATAAAGAAGAGAGATAGAGAAATAAATTTAGGGAGGCAAAAAATAATAATGAGATTAGGGTTTGTGAATAAGGTGTGCAGAGAGGGGCAAATAACATTGAATGCAACGCGGTTTTGGTGAAGCAAAAAAGCAAAAAAAAACAGAAGGGGCAATACACACAGCTGACTTTAGGGAATCCATGTTAGAATTTAATGTTTTTGCTGTCAACTTTTGACTTCTCTCTCTCTCTCTCTCTCTCTCTCTCTCTCTCTCTCTCTCTCTCATCATCTTTTTCTTTTCTCAAAGAAATACTAGGTCAGCGAGTGGAAACCACTGTTTTCTGGTCTTCTCTCTATATATGTCAATGAAACAACCTTAGTGTCATAAGACCATTGTCTCAGCTGTTTCAAAGAACAAATTATACTCTCTATCTCTCTTCTTTCTCTCTCCTCTGTGTAAAGAATTGTGATCAAGAAAATGGGGAGGCCACCTTGCTGTGATAAAGTGGGAGTGAAGAAAGGGCCTTGGACTCCTGAAGAAGATATAATGTTGGTTTCTTATGTTCAAGAAAATGGGCCTGGAAATTGGAGGGCTGTTCCAACTAATACTGGTAATTAAATCTTAATTAGTTTCACACTTAAACCTATTTAGTACTTTTCTTTTTGTGAAATTGAGGGATTTTTGTTATGTTTTGGGTGTTTTCGTTAGGGCTAAGGAGATGCAGCAAAAGTTGCAGATTAAGGTGGACTAATTATCTCAGGCCCGGGATTAAGAGGGGTACTTTCACTGATCAAGAAGAAAAGATGATTATTCAGCTTCAAGCCCTTCTTGGAAACAAGTAATTATTTTTCATCTTTTCCATGTTTCTTTTGCTCTTTTGTTTTTCCCTTCTGATTTTTTTGTAATAAATCTTGAAAAAATTTCAGTTTTTGTGAAGCAAAAGCTCATTTGGAACTTTTGCAATTCTCAACAAATTAAACCTAATTTTGGGTTTTTTTTTCTTCTAAATAAATGCAATTTACTTGACACAAGATATATATCCATATTTTTGTGTTATCCCAATTTTAATCTTGAAAAAGTGATTAATTTACAAATACTCCAACTACTGAACTTAGGTTAAATAAGTACTAAATTTTGTGTATCACAATCAGTACTACTTTTTCAAAATTTGATGATATATTTTTTTTCATACACAGATGGGCTGCTATAGCTTCTTATCTCCCAGAAAGAACAGACAATGACATAAAAAACTACTGGAACACCCATCTGAAAAAGAAGCTGAAAAAACTCGAAACCGGATCCGGTGATCGAACCAGCCGAGCCGAGTCGAGTTCGCCTCATCATCACTCGATATCGAGGGGCCAATGGGAGAGAAGGCTTCAAGCTGATATCAACACTGCCAAACAGGCCCTTCAAGATGCCTTATCAGTTGAAGACACTTTATCCGGGCTTTCTCATTTCGGGCTTTCTAACTCAGAGCCCGTTCCCATGACATCTTCCTACGCCTCAAGCACTGAGAACATTGCAAGATTGCTCAAAGGGTGGGCCAAACACTCCACAAAGCCCGAAGATTCCAAGAGCTCTTCCAGCAATTGCACAATGGTGATGGACTCGAGTTGCAGTGGTGAGATCATCAATGGTGATCATGACCCCAAAGCTGGGATCGATCTGTCTGAAGCATTCGAGTCCTTGTTTGGTTTCGAGTCCTTTGTTGAATCTTCCAACTCTGATGAGCTTTCAAGATCCACTTCTCCAAGCCTTGTTGCCAAGCCCGGCCCGAACGGAGCAGGCCCGCTTTCGGTTCTTGAGAACTGGCTGCTTGATGATCATGGGAAGGACTACTTGGAGAGCTTCTCATTTGATGATCAAAACCCGAATTTATTTTGAATTATTGTTACTATTTCCATTTTTATTGTTACTTTTTCTTGAGTTTTCGGTTTTTCCGGTTCTCTATTTCGTCTCGTATTTTAATCCTATGTTTTGGTTTATCGTTGCACGAAGTGTGTATTTACAATACATGGCGTGCATCGATGAAATAAGACATGAGATGAAATACGGTAGGAAACAGAGGATCTCGTATTTGGACAGCAAGGGTGTTTTTTTTTCTCACTTTCTTGTCCAAATACTATGACCTCAAAAGATTAATGTTAAAACTTAAATGTTAGTTATCTTTGGAGTTAGTTCTTTAATTAACTGCTATATATATACTGCAAATGAATGTTTATTTGAATTTGCATTATTTTGATGAGTGAATAGATTTCTTTTCTAGCTACCATAATTTTTTTTTGTAATTATTGGACATTTATTGATTTTAATTAGTGAATTGGTGTAGGCTTTTATGTAAATATTAATTGCAGTTCAATTTTTTTCTGCAGCCGAATATAATTCCACCAATCCAGTCCTCAAAACATCAATGATGTACACAAGTATTAAATGCTGGTTGTGAAGTGTGTGAACCCTATTTAATTCAAAAGCAAAGTTCTTTTCTTCTCTTTCAATTTTAAACCAAAGCTGCAGTCAATGATAAAATAGCATTTTATTGTTTTTGCAATAAAATTATTATTAATTCCGTCTCAAATTAAGCGTCGGTTTAACCTTTATACACAAATTAAAGAATATGATAAAAAGCCAAACTTATCCCTATTTAAGTTCAATTAATGGGAAGTCCTTTTCTGCTTCCTTTCTTAACAACGTTTAATCTGGTAGGAGTAAATATGTGTGTCTTTGGTACATTGTATGTAGATATGTCTTGAAACTAAAAAAAACGACACTTACTTTTAGAAAAAAATTACTTGCTAAAATGACACTTATTTTAGGATGGAAGTAGTATATCATAGCTTTAAATATATTATACGTGTGAGACTATTTCACGAAAGAGTTCTATTTATCATCATTATTGTTATTATGACACAAGTATTTTTATTTTACAATTACATGTTATACATATATATAGCATAGTATTACAATATACATTTGTGTGTTATATGCGATTAAATAATGTATACAAGGAGAATATATATATGTATATATTATTTTTTTGTGTGTTTTTAATTGAATCTATAATTACAGTATCGATTAATAGTCTTCTATAGTATAGTTGATTTCTCATTAATTAGTTCACGCCATTTACAGTTGAAACGCTATACACTTTATCTAATCAAAAGTACAGACATCTCTAAAAAAATTACAAACGATTTAGAATTAAAGTTTTTGTATTACAAGGACCACAATAATAACTTTTTACATAAGAACTCGTGTGAGACGGTCTCAGAGATGATTTTTGTGAGACAGATCTTTTTTACTCATTAACCAAACTCATATACACAAATTTATATGTTAATTATGAAGTGTGGATTATGGGTTGACCCATCTCACATGAAATGATCCGTGAGACGGTCTCATGTGGGACGGTCTCTAACTATTAACTTCCAAAGATACAACTAGATAAATAAAAATGCATATATAATATATTGCATGGATGAGTTTATACTGAAAGAATAGTTATAGTTCTTGTGAATCTTGTACTATATGATAAGATTATTTCCTAATAGGGGTCATGTTGACCCTAGTCAACGTTATAATACCTGATCAATTTTGGAGCAAAAATTGATCAATTGCAATACACTCGCCCCCAATTTGCATTTTCCGTCCAACTCATGCTAGAATATTTTACCTGTGTAGAATTTCGTTTTGATATAATACTAGTAATCGCGCGATTATTTATTTTGGTAATATATACAATTTATAATAATATAACAAAGTTGTTATATTAAAAAATTATTTAATGTCTTTATTATTTCAAAAATTTTATAATATAAACTTTATATTTTTCATATTTTTATTGAATATAATTTCATTTTATAATTTGAAAAAACCATAAGATAAAATGGAATTTTTAATTGAAGAAAGTAAACGTTGGTTGAATTGCGTCTCTACCCATATCCTAGCGCTTCCTTGTGTATTCATTTTTATGTGGTGAGTTATTTTAAAGTCAAATAACACAAACTATACATGTCATTCTAAATTATATTTGATAATATTAAAAGGTCAGAATATAAAATTTATAAATAACTTAAAGAAATTATACAAAATTATAAATAACTTAAACAACGAATTTGAAGCTTACATTCTATTTGTTTGTCTTTTGTAAAAAAAAATAAAAAAATTCCCGACTCAATAGATAATTTGAATATTACAGTGAATTTGGAGTGAGTGACAAGTGGTTATTCACAATATAAATTTTGAAATATTTATTTGTATACAACATTTTCATAATTACAAAAATATATTAATATTTCTTTTAACTTCAAAATTGATAATAATACTAATAACAATTCTAAACATTGATTAATTACAATTAACCAAAAACATAAAATTAAAAACCTGAAATACTCACATTCTATTTGTTTTTTTTTTTTTTTTGTTGAATATTTATCATGATTCGGTACAAAAATTTACAATATAAGTTTTTGAAATATTTGTTTATATACAACATTTCTCATAATTACGAAAAAATATCTTAATATTTATTTAACTTTAAAATTGATAATAAGAATAATTCTGGATATTAATAAGTAATTAAAGTTAAAAAAAATAAAATTTTGTAAGCTTACATTATATTTGTATCAATAATTTGCTAAAAAGTTTCATGGCTAATAAATAATTTAATAAGTTAGTGAGTTTTGGAGTTTGTTAAAAGTGCCCGGTTAAAAATATAAAATTTAAAATATTTGTTTATATATAACATTTCTCATAATCACAAAAACTATCTTCAATTTTCTTTAACTTTAAAATTGATAATGAGATCCTAATTCTATACATAAGTAATTAAAGTGAACAAAATAAAGAAAAAAAATTAAATTATTGTTGGACAATGAACAACATTCGTCAACAACAACGACAACAACAAATACTATCAATTACTAATAATAATAATAATAATAATAATAATAATAATAATAATAATAATAATAATAATAATAATAATAATAATAATAATAATAATAATAATAATAATAATAATATAATAATAATAATAATAATAATAATAATAATAATAATAATAATAATAATAATAATAATAATAATAATAATAATAATAATAATAATAATAATAATAATAATAATAATAATAATAATAATAATAATAATAATTGAAAATATTACAAAATAACACAATTAATTTCCTTAAAAAAACTATTAGTTTTTATAATTTTTTATTAATTAAAATATTGATTTGACATTTTTAGGAGGGAAAGTGGCAAAATTATAAATTTTGTCAATTGTCCTCCTTTTATATATAGATAGATTAATTCCACATCATATCGCCTGGATGGAGATCCAGAGTTCGTCGGACCTGTTGTGCTTCTTGAGCTCATTGGAGGTGATGTACTTCTTGGAATCCGCCATTGCTGTGCTGGAGAAGTGGTGGATGATGGATCCCCTTTCTTAAATCTGATTTCTTTGTTTTAGAATTATGTTTTAGGTTTATTTTTTGTTTTTTAAAAATTCAATTTTTTGTTTTGATTTATTAATTGTGGACAAATATGATGTGGAATTATTTGTTATATGAAAAAGAAACGTCACGTGGGTAGAAAATTCCACGTCAGCGTTAGTTCATCGGAAAATGTAGATTGGAGGAGTGCGTTGCACTAGCTAGAAACTTGCGGGAAAATCGAAATTCCGGCGAAAAAATGTCTGCAATTGGTCAATTTTCACTTTTACAAGACTAAAATTGAAAACATGAATTTAATGGGATAAAAAATCGGACAATAAACGTTTAAGAG
Source organism: Scutellaria baicalensis (assembly GCA_005771605.1). Taxonomy (NCBI): domain Eukaryota; kingdom Viridiplantae; phylum Streptophyta; class Magnoliopsida; order Lamiales; family Lamiaceae; genus Scutellaria; species Scutellaria baicalensis. The sequence goes on along the minus strand of CM016723.1, from coordinate 1,946,861 downwards.
GATTAAAACTGAGTTTATCCCAATGATTAAATTGATATGTTCAACTGAACAAAACTATTTCTAGATAATTTTACGATCAAAATTGATTTTTTCCAACCCCAATTATATTAAAAGTAGCATACATACATGATATATTCACTGTTAAGATATGTAATTAAACATAACTAAACTATATACAACACATCTGCCTTGAGATTATTTCACGAATTTCATACAATAAGATGGATCAACTTACAAACGAATTAATTAGTCCTCACTCTTCCATTCAAATAAAAATCCTACAACTTTTTCCATCCTCTTTTCTTATTTTCTCTTTAGGATAAAAGTCGTGGAGAACTAATTAGGTAGCATGGAGGAAATGTATGAAAAAGAAGAAAAAGCCATGATAAAGAAGAATGGTAATTAAATGCAAGTTGATTTCAGTTCATACATTTGTGAGATTGTAATTAAAATAGCATATGTTTTTGGTGTAAATAATCACAGGATCCTCAGCAAACTGTTTGGCACTAAAGCTTTTTTCCATAAGGATTTTCAGACAAAGTTTTCTGTGGACAGAAATCTCCTTGGAAATCTGCTGGGATAATTGCCTTCATGATATGTAGAAAATTGGTGCATCTTATTGTGGTTTAATTTAAGATTTTATAATCTTTTATGTGATTGAATGCACTGTTTTCGTATCTATATATGTTTTTGGTATCAAAATACTTCATGTATCATTTTCACTATTATTCAGGAATTTTGGAGTATATTTTGTTCAAGAGATATGTTCACGGACCGAGAAATGAACACAAATCGAAGTTGGGGCAGTTTGGGCCCAGAAGCCCATCACATTGGATCACCCAGTGTCAGCCCAGTCTGCCAATGTGATCAATTTGCAGCCCAGCCCAACGAGATTGTGGATGAGAATTTGGGCTTAAAGAAGGTTAAGTCCATCTCCAAAGGGTTTAAAAAGATATGTTCACACACATAATTAGGGGAAAATCTTTCTTCTTTTTCTCTCCAAGCCACTTTAGAGAGAAGATTATTTTATTAGATTAATTTTCTTTTCTTATGAATTATTCTACTTTTATGGATTCGATTTCAAGGATGCTTGGATAATTCTTCAATTTCGGTTAGCAAGGATGTTTGAACCCATATATTTATTTATGTTTTGATTAATCTCGTTTCCCTTTGATTATGATATCTGTGTTGAATGATTTCGATTATTGATACTTGATTTAGATTGATCACCTGGGTGAAGTGTTTGATAATTGATTGCTAGAATCTTAAATCATGAATCCTAATTGTTGTGGTTTAATTTTCATTGGTAGTAAACTAGAGGTCGCGCATCTCTAAGGTAACATAATTCTAGATTATCCGATCAAGCTTGTATATTTGGAGTCCAGTTCATCCTCTCGTCTTGGTGATTAATGCATTTGATGAATTAAATCTAGAGAGCTTATTCTAGGTTGTTCAATTAAATAGAGTTAATTAGTGATCTTACCCTAATTTAATTAATCTTAAGATACGATTCGGTTTAACAAAGTTTGTTGTTAGACTAGGGGTGATAATTCCATGATAATCTGAGAGGGGGTGTAACATTGATTAAAATATAATTGATATTGGGGAATAACTGAACTGTTAACTAGAATGCTTTCCATTCTTTGATTTCTTGTTTAATTTGTTTTCTAAGTTCTTAGTTAATTTTAGTATTAATCATTGATCAATCCAAAACCCCCCATCTTTTCTATTTCTTGAATTGGACATAAACAACATAGTTAAATCTTCACTCCTCGTGGGATCGACTCCAACTTACCATATCTACTAGTTAGTTAGGTTAGGAAGGATTTTAATTAATTTTATCGTGTCACGACAACGCGGTCACTTCAAATCACAACATGTGAGGTGTTTTAATTCTCTGACCACCGGCTAAAGAAACACAAAAACTGGTGTTAGATAATCTTGAAATGGATCACTTTACCCACTATTCAAACCCAATTTTCACAAATTTCATATGTAAATTGTGAAGTATGGGTTGTATATGATTTGATTTGTCTCACATAAAATGATCCGTAAAACGACCTTAAGTAATCTTAGTTAGAAGAAAGAAGAAGGGTTCCCATGAAAACCATAAACCCATTCTTTGAAGAATTAAATAAGCAATTAGACTTCTCTAATTAATGTTATCCTATAAATAAATTTTGTTTCAATTTATATGTTGTTTTTTCATAACAATTTTTTTTTCGAGGTTTAACCTTATTTTGTGTTTTTTTACTAGCCATCTTTTATAGTAGATAATTATAACTTTTGCAAAAATTCTTTTATGCAATGGTTGCACGCATTTGGGATCCGTGCAAATATGTGCTCCCACGCACGTCCCACACACCCTCACGCGTTCCCACGCGCCTGGGTGGATGCGCTCAAATCCACCCAAATTCGCTCTAGGTCACATACTTTTATGTTATGTTAATGATGCATTTAGGTGATGTTAACAATACCTTTGAAATCCTAATTTCATACCCTTAGAATTTGCTCCAGGTCATGACATACATTTACGTTATGTTAAGGATACCTTTAGGTTATGTTAGGGATACCTTTATGTAATGTTAGAGATACATTTGTGTACAAAATGTGTAACACAACTATGTTATGGATAAGATATCTCTAACATAATATAAATGTATCCCTAACATATATAACCTAAATGTATGTCTAACTGCTGTTGTAATTATTAGGCGAGTTAGTTTCTTATGCAACTGGTGCACATATAATTCAGGTCGAGTCCGGGTCGACCCGGATCCGCACTTTTGTTTTTTTTGAATTTTATTTTTTCTCTTCAAACTATTACCTTTATGTTATATGGGTGTAACCTTTATGTTATATAAGTGTGACCTTTATGTATAAATGTAATAACCTTTTTATACTCTAATTTAGAAACAAAAGGAAGAATTTTAGCAAAATTTGTAAATAAAGGTCATAATATTTGTACATAAAGGTAACAAGAATTGTACATAAAGGTCACAACAATACAACATAAAGGTCTCACTCTGAAGCGAAAAAACCTGAAAATCTTCATTTTTTCCTAAGTTACTAAACATAAAGGTCATAACATTTATATATAAAGGTCACACTTATATAACATAAATGTCACATCCTTACAACATAAAGGAAACAACCTGAAGCAAAAAAAAGAAGAAGAAGAAAAAACTCAGGTGCGCAGATCCGGATCGAATCGTCCTAATTGCACCAATCCAGATCTGTGCACCTGGTGCACAGGAGCATTTGCGTTTTTAGGCTCGGTGTACTTTGCTTTATATGATTCAGTAATTTTGGTAATAAATAGATCTTATGATTATTGTGAGGAATAAGGACTATCTATCCTAATCTTGTGTTTACTTCAAATGATTACATTTTGATACAAAAACGTCTCACCAATCTAATTAGATGAGATAGATCAATCCACAATACATACTCTATAATTAAGGTATAAATTTATGAAAATATATAGCTACGTAGTCCATAATAAGAATCCATCTTATCGTAGTAAAAATCCATGATCTAATAAATACGTTTTTGAGTTGTTATTATATAAAATAACAATCGATACGAATTACGATATTTAAATAATAACAGAAACAAATTAAACTAAATTAATGATTAGAACTTATGGAAAGAAGGGTAGTATATGATTTAATGTGTAATGAACAAGTTTCATTACACTAGGGAGAGAGTTGTATCAAATACGAATTATATAAAATTTAATTTTTGAAAGCAAATGCCAAAAGTAAGATTAACATACCAATTCAAAAAAAACAAAAGAAAAAAAGTAAACATGTATACACACACACATATATATATATATATATTCATTTTTTTTTCTTCACCACAAAATTAAAATTAACAAAACAACTCCAATTTAATCATGGTGATAATATGTAGATGACAATATCAAATGTCAAATAAATTTATAAATATTGTCCCTCCACAGTCCACATCTAATTAATGTTGTCTAGCTATCAAATCAGTTTGCATCCATTCACGTTAAATTTTGTTTCAAATTAAATGTGTTGTTTTAACTATTTTACCATTTTTTTCCAAGTTGACCTCTAAATCAAATTCCCAAAAGATATTTTAATTTTAAACTTACTTATTTATAGATCCTTTAAAATTTATTCAGATATGATTATACAGTGGTAGTCCTATTATCTAACCTATCGTGGACATATTAATATTTGTCTACCGCTGACGTGTAAGATATCCAACATTATGAATTAATTTCACTTTCCATATAACGAGGGAATCTGATCATTACACGTCAACGGTTGTCATATTAAGATCGTTCGCCGTGAGAATTTTAACATCTTCCGATTCAATGGTTCCTTATTCCAAAATTTCCTTTTTGTTTTTATAAATATTATTCATCTCATCTTAATTTTGGAATAGTGGGAAGAGGTTGTGCTGGGACATATTTAAGTATGTTTTGATAAGACAAAACCACATAATAGTAACCCTCATTCTATAAGCATAACCAATCTTAGGAGAAGTTACTGCAACGAGGTTACTGCAGAAAGAAAAGTCAGAGGAAGTGTCAAAGGAAGGACAATGCAGAGAATGGTAAAAGGAATCGGGTTAACTAAAAGGATACTGCTTACTGCAAGAAGCTATCTGAAAGAGACTATGCTTAAAGCATACTACAAAGCAGCAAGCTACCGAAGACTCAAGCAACTTGACAGGAAGCAACTCGGAAGAACCATGCCAAAGCAGCAAGCTACAGAAGCTTCAATCCACCTAACAGAGCAAGGCTGGAAGAAAGCTCCAGACAAGCACGAGGAGGAAGTTGCAAAGCATGCATGGGAAGGAAGCTGAAGTTACCTGTAGAGAGAAGAGAAGAGGAGCCAATCAGAAGAAGACACGTGGAAAATGAAAAGCTGGCGTGTATCAGAAGGAGTGCGACGCATTTAATGATGGAAATCTACCTACCTTCAACAGACAGATTTCCTATTCTATAAATAGAAGAAGACTGAAGACTGAGAAGATGAGAGAGCAAAATAAGAGAGAATGCTCATGTGCAAAAGAGAGAAGAGGCGAGCACAATAGAGCATGAAGAAAAGCTCGCAAAGAGAAAGCTCAGAAGAGAAAAGCGCAGAAAAGGGGGAAAGGCATATATAAAAGAAAAAGAGAGAAAAGAGTGTACAAAAGATAAAAAGAGAGAAGAAAGCTCAAACACTCTATGCCTAGAGACGCATGCTCAGTCATTCAGTCCAGCAACAAGCTTCAGCAGAGCAACCTGCAATAGAAGCCAAAGCTTGCTGCATCCAGTTGAAGAAGAAAACGACAAACCTTTTAAGGACTGTATTGGAGTGCTTAGTGCGAGGAACAGAGTCCTGCTAAGCTGTCCACTTTCTGAAGAAGAAAGTGAGGACCCTGTGTGGGTAGATTAAGATCATGTGTGGATCAGTTAGGAGAGTAGGCAAGCAGCTGTGAGCAGCTATGTGTAGGCTTGCTACTTACTTGTTAAATCTGTGTTGTAATAGATAGGGCTATATAAACTAACAAGATTTAACAAATGTTCCCTCTTGAGAAGAGGCAGAGAGAATGTAGAAGGATTACTCCACCTTCGAACCTCTGTATATCCATGCGTCTATATGTGCTTACTGCTTTATTTACATACTCTATGATAAGTTGCACATCTTCTATATTTGGTCTTTGAATAAGATGAAGCTTTCGCAATACAACTTTGATCAGTAACATCCCAAAAGGTTACTGCCTCTCGACTTAAGCCTTAGAAAGAAAAGAAAAGTTTGAAATTACAGTAGGCTTATTCACCCCCTCTAAGCCTACTATCACCTTTTTGGGACCAACATGTTGATAATTCTAAGATATTTTTTGTCCCATTTTTGTATTTCTTCATTTATGAGAAAGAAAGAAAAAAGTTCAGAACAACATTTATATTGAATTATAGATATTTTGAAATAGATAAAGTATAAATAATTAAATTTTAACTCTGTTCCACTTGGAAAATATTTAAAGCTTCAAGATATTTTCATGGAAGCTTGGATAAACTACTCTTATCAATTTTGCATGCAAAACGACAAATACCAAAATCCTATTTATTGGTAAGTGACTTGAAATTTTATATTAAATAAAGTAGGAAATATTTGTTGCCATAACGTAAGATCTCTATCCAAAATAAATATTGTTTTAGGGAATGACACATGAACAAAGAAATTAAATTTCTACTATTTTAGATTATTAACTTAATATCTAAAACCTTTTTAAAAAAAAAGAAAATGAAAACACTTAATATCTAAAGAGCATCTCCAACAATACGTCAACTAAATTTGATATCATGTATTTTCTCTCCAACAGTGATGTAATTTCTCAACCGCCACTTATGCGCCAACTTTCCACAAGTTAAACATTTCTCTTAACATTTCTGTTTCTTTTTCATTTTATTTTATTTTTTAATTTATTCTATATTTAATAAAAGTGAATATTATATAATATTCTCTTTTAACGTGTACGATAGTGCATACTGTTGGAGATCAGTAACGCTTTTCATAATAAGATAGTACAACACAAAATTAATACAAAAAATATGTAAACTTTTGGAGGTGGTAATCAAAGAGAAGTAAATGATGACAATTTTATGAAAATGCAGTCAAACATTCTTGAAATTCTACAATAACGACTTTGTTTTGAGACGGGAAGAGTGTAAAAAATGAAAAAAATAATAATTAGCGACTCAATTATTAATTAGCACCTACAAAGTAGGTTGTATGTCAAATTAAAACATATCTGTCCATGATCAAATCATTGAATTGATCAAGATTGAGAAATATAAATGGATTGATCATAAATTCACATGGGTTTTGGACCCTACTAGCTAGCTAGAGCAACATTTTCATGCTAAGAATTTAAAAATAAAGAAAACCAGAGTTTGATTTGTTTTGTACAAAGAACAAAGCATGTGTTTTCTCATCATTATTCAATTCTATGCCCACCCAATGCATATCTTTCTCTATTAACTCTCTATCATGTGGTCAGCCAATGCTATAAAACCAAAAAGTCCCTTTTTTTTTAGTTTGGATAATTTATTATGGGTTAAATTCCGTTTTAGTCAATTTAAAAAACCATTGTCCAATTTTTGTCTATCACGGAAGTGGTTTTTAATTTTAGTCCAATTAAACCAAAAATCGTCACGATTTGGTCCATTTTTGTCATTATGTCGTCCACCATGGAAGCGATTTTCAATTATCAGTTTTCAATGTTAGTCCAATTAAGCCAAAAATGGACCAAATAGTAACAATTTTTGGTTTAATTGGACTAAAATTGAAAACTGTTTTCATGGTGGATGAAAATTAGACAGTGACTTTTTAAATGTACTAAAATTGAATTTTTCCCAATTTATTATTCATGATCGATTAAGTTTGTTTGAAATTGTTCTGATATATATAGTAAGTTTTAACATGTTTTTACATTTGTTGAAGCTCACATTGTTCATGAGCTGATGTTAGATTTAAATAAACTTTTATATGATTTATAATGAAATAGGTTAAAGTGTAATGTTTTGTACGGTATATTTATGTTCGATTTAGTTTAATGGTTTCTGAATTTAGACAACAAGGTTATAATCTCAATTTCTACGATCGTCATAAATTTCAAGAAGTACGTATGTAGTTGCAGACTATCCAAACTAAAATGACATGAAAAGCTAGGCCTATAGACCATCTTACAGATATAATTTCATGATCATCATATAAAACTCTAATTTATAACTATTCAAAACTCAAATTCATTTTCTCTAAGTTACGCTTTTGATGAGGGATGGAAACAATGGAAAAGAAATGAATCAAGAGGGAATGCTAAATTCGACTTCCAAGTAGAGAACAACAAGATAATGAGAAGTACTTTCTCAAACTTGAATTACAAAAACTTTCATACAATATTCTGACTTGCACTACACAATATGAAATATATATAGGCAATAAAACATTAATGATAAAATGGAAATGAAAAGCCAAAGGACTCAAAATCTTCCAACTTCCTTGCAAATGACTGTCACTTTGATGACTCATAACTCTCTGAATTCTCAAAATCTGAAAGGAAATAATATCTTGCCAGAAAGATTATCGAGTCAGCTCTTTGGCGCAGCAAACCACTCACCAATCGGAGTTTTCTGTGGAAAGTTATGACTCAATCACGTAACACTGGTTATTCAGCGAAAATGCACTACATCGGCTTTGTTCTATAAGTTATGGATCTTGAGTTGAATAATACTATGAAATCAATTCCGTACACACCTTCTCGTACGAGTGTAACTTAGTGACAGAGGCCTTCTTCAATCAAAATGTGTTGATTGAGCTAAATAGCATACATGGATTGGTTCAAGATAATCGGAAATTATTGTAATATTCCAAATTTCCAATTAAAGATTTATGGATGGTCATTACATCTTCTTTTGTCTACATTCATGTTGGTCAGTTTTAATTGTGAGTAAGAATGATTAATTTAGGTTAATTAAGTGGGTTAGATTAATGGATCGCTTTATTATATTTTGAATATGTTGATAATTATATTAAAAGATGGGTTGTGACTAAATCGGACATTTTTTTTTTATTGGTGTACAATTTCATGATTTTTGGGATATGAATAAATGGGTTTTTTATTTAAATAGCCCAGTCAACATAAATTATTATTTAAGAAGACCATGTTTGTAATTCTTAGTAAAATGGCCCATATTTCAAAATTATGTAACTTTTATACTAGAAACATATTATAATTTGTAATCATTTCTAAGTTCAGAACTCATATAACGCGTTTTGGGATGTGATACACGCGTGGTGCATGATTATTTGGTACAACGGATTTCATTTAATTTATTTTTGTTTAATATTTAGGTGAAATTAGGTGAAATACTAGTTGGACAAATATTTATGTAGGAAGGGTTAGTGGGACTAATTTACCATAAATAATTAAATTAGTTGATGATGAATTTAGATGTAGGTATTAATCAATTTGTGTTGTTTTGGGAGAATTTCTTAATTTCTGGATATACTTTATGGAGTTTTATAAGATTGGAGTCTAATAACAGTAACTTCCGATGCCTTTGGGAACTATACTTATAATATTTATAATCTAGTTATTAGAGAACTTAATTAGTCAACTTTTATGAATGTTTTTGGTAGAGTACACAAGATATGATACTAACGTCCGAGGATAAAATATACTTCGATAGTTAGTTCGTGCAAAATAAAGATTATTAGTCTATTAATTATCATTAACGACTGTAATTTAGCTTTCAATTATTAGGCTGCAAACCTGTTAATGAGTCAATTAAGGCCTAATATGAGATCATTTAAGCACAATATATTGAAAGAAGAATTACCAATACAACTTTATTGCTTGAGTATAGAAGATTTATCTGAATTAAATTTACCGGCTGAGTTTATCTAGATTTGGTGGCCTGATCTTTAATTATGTTTTAGATTTGGGTGAGAAAGCTTAGTACGTGCTTAAGGGTCTTGATAGATTATAAGTTTTAGAAACTCCAGGTAAGTACATCTCTCACCTGCAGTATGAGTAGCTCTGTTTTAATTGGTTATTATTGATGCAAAATTTACATGGATGCTTGTTGCTGTTTCGTGAGTATGCTTTGATGATTGGTTAAGTGATGTGTTTCCATGAGTTTTGATTGAGTATAAGATGTGAGTTAATTATATTCATGTAAAGTCAGAAATGTTTTTCAGAAAGTGAGAAAAATATATTTTTGAGAAATATATATGTATATATATATATACAGTTTTACTTTATATTTTTAAGACTGGTACCGAGCACCGAGACCGCCCTATGAGTTTTGAGTTGCTTCGTTTGGATTCGGTGGTTAGCTAACCCGGATTCTTCGGAGTTGCGCGCATTGGTACCATGTCTGGGCCCACAGTATATTATTTTCGAATATAAGAGTTTTATTAAATCTATTAAATGAGCTTTCTATCATTATTATTATTTTACTTCAAAAGTTGCAATGAAATAAAAAAAAATGTTTTGTGAGATTAGATGATGTACTTGCTAAGCATGTCGCTTATAGTTTTACCTCATACTGCAGATAAAGACAAATGTAAGGTATGATGGAGGAGGTAGCAGCGCTGAAGCGTGATTGGTGGTGACGGCGGAACCTAGCTCGGAATTTGGTTTGAGTTTTCTTCAAAAAGTTTTCATGCTAAATGGTTTAGTTCAAGGATTTTATTACATGGTTGCATTCAGATTATTTGACTTAAATTCTTATTTAAATATTTTATTCTTTTGAGAATGGTTAGACTGTTTTAAACTTCGAGCATGTGATTTTTATGAAAATGTGTTTTCGCTGTTAAAAAAAAAGATGGAAATTTTACGTATTAGTAAAAGTAATAACACCACTAGAAGAGGGGGTTTTACAATTATTTTTTTAAAAGAAAGTAATAGTGTTTAAAAAAATGAAAAATAAAATAAAATTGCAGATAGTATAAACATCTCAAAGAAATAAGTACAATTAATTATAAATACTAATAATAGCATAATAATAATTAGTCACATACTACATACTAGTTCTGATCCTCTGTGATACATGAAATTTATCAAAATTAATATTTTTAAAAAATTAATATAAAATAGAATATTATTTAATAAAAAATTTGAAGAATATTTTAATTTATATAACATAAATGTCTTAACATTGTTAAATATGTTTTATATCTTTTTTTGAAAAAAGTTTGTAATGCATAGTATAGTTTAGTTATATATTATATTAAAAAATCAAAATCCATGCAATAACGAGTCATATAAAATAAATTTAACTAGAGTTTCTAATATAAATCTATATCAACATAAATTATGATCACATTTTTTTATTAGTTTTTCTTTATGTATTAATATTAGGAAGCAAATTTTTTTTCTTCTTGAATTTACTAATATAAGTTTTTCTTATGGCTTGAAACGTATTTGTAATGTCAATTTATAACATAAACTTCGTATTCATGATGTGTATAAATAATTTCCTTTATTTTTAATGATCATATACATAGAACTTTACAACATGTATTTAAATTTAAATTTCTACATTAATATAGTACTTAAAATTCAGTCTTCCCTAATTTTATTTGTTTATTCAGAAATTCATGAATTCTATTTATACATATATATAAGTGATTTAATATTATGAATAAATACAAAAATAGATTTTTTTAAGTTTCAACTCAAATAAATTAAGTTAATATTAATTGAAAATGAATAATGTAATAGTTAATAATTTATTTAATTTAACATTAATGGATATAAATAAATTTAAATATATGTAATTGAGGATTTAGTTTTGGAGGGAAACCAAATAATGAGTGAATGACATTTAATTTCTCATATGATAGTTATTACTTTAATATATGAGTAACACTTGTGTGTCCTGGGGCACGATGCCCCAAATTAATCATCATATGGTGTTAAATATATACTCTATAGGTATCATGTATATACTTTTTAGGTAACACATGTATACTCTTATATGTATATGATACTTGTAGAGTATATTTATAACACCAAGAAATATAACACCTGTAGAATATATTTATAACACCTGAAGAGCATATATATAACAGCTAGATTTGTGCCCCTATGTGTCACGCCCCATTTTCAATTCAGCGGAATAAAACATATTTTATGAAAATTATAAAATAAACAGAGTAAACGCAGCAGTTTGCAAAAAGGCGTGCAGCGATAATTAACACCCGTCGAAGAAAATATTGTAAAATATTTCAAATGGCAACCCTTGAAAGACTCAGGGGTTACCAATATTTTCTTAAGATAAAACAATTTATCATCATATATTACAATCAAAACGTTTAAAAGATATATATACATACTTCAACAAAATATTTAGAGTATGTCGAATATATATATATATATATATATATATATATATATTGCAAAAGATAGGACATCTCTATTCTTCGTCCCTCGCCTCCAGGGTTTCTGTATATTTAAAACATATAAGGGGTGAGTGTGCGAAAGAAACACTCAGTGGAGGTAAAGGCACATACATCAAACATTTAGACATTTAACATCGGAAAACATAACATCTGGAATACATTGCATTTCCCTGGGACTTTCAGCCCGGTGTACTTCGGAGTTTTACATCCGACGTAAACTTTCTTCGGAACTTTCCACATAAACTTTAAGAGGCCATAATTGAAACCTCGAACATTAAGAGGCCATATTTGAAACCTCGAACATTAAGAGGCCATAATTGAAACCTCGAACATTAAGAGGCCATATTTGAAACCTCGAACATAGCGGGGCCACGTCTGAAACCCCTACATACGCATACGCATACACACATAATTGATTGAAGAGGAATGCTGAACGTCAACGTCCAATTTAATCACAAATAAGTACAATCAACTTGATCACATTTTGTACATAATTAATAGCGCACATTTTAACACATAATAAAACACATAATTTTACCCCCACCTTGAATATTCAAAAGTTCAATTGCGGTTCGTCGTCCCCTTCCTTAAACTGGCCTTTCTTTCGTATTTCCTACATAATGTAGAAGCTCATCTTAATACTTAACTTGATCATTTATAAATGAAATAATCTATCAAAATAACTCTATCTTAAATATCTATAGAATACTTAAAATATTAAATTACTAATATACAATATTAATCGAAGATTCGTAATTAAGGGTATAACTTGAACGAATTTGGGTATTTCTCTATTTTGGAGGTTTAAATCATAATTCGTATCAACCGTGGATTAAATCAATGTTTATAACGTACTTCAATAATCTAAATACATTTATCGTTTAAGTTTTGGTTTCGTAATATAGTTTCGGTGTAGATCTAAAGTTCAATTATAATTTAATCATAATACAATGATTAAAAATGCAATATTACATAATTTACATAATTTAGGATTGAATTGCATAAATCATAAATTATAAACTTTTAGGGAATGAAATGCATAAATCAAGACTTTGGCTCAAACTTTGCAAAATAGTTCTTGATAAAAATCAAATTGCAATTAAACCCCTCCCCCTTCCCCTTTCCCTTCCCCTCCCCTTCCCCTGCTTCCCCCTGCCATCTCCCAGCCGCCACAGCCACTGCCGGCGACGGGCCCGTCGCCGGCGCAACCCCTGCACGGCGCCGCCACTCACGGCGGCGCCTCCCCCCCGACTCCACAGCAACAACCAACAAACACTCACACACACCACACACACACACTCACACACACAACCACACACACACCACCACAACCACTCACACACGCAGCGCCGCCGCCGGCGGCGCTGCTCCCCATCACCTGCACGGCGCCGCCGCCCCACGGCGCCGCCCCCCTTGACTGCCGGCGGCCGAGAGTGACGGAGAGAGTTAGAGAGAGAGAGAGAGAGAAAAACATGGAGAGATATATATATTGATACATATATATACATGAAACTAAAGATACAACAACAAGAACAAACTTTTGTAAATAAAAATTTACCCTTCTCAAACTTCCAGCAAAGAGATCGAAGCAGAAGAAAAAAATAAAAGAACAAGAAGATGGAAAGAGAAAGAGAAGATATTTGTCCACAAGCTTTATCTCCAAAAATATATATACACGTGTACTATATATATATATGTGTAGGAATGAAGAAGAGAAGATCCATTTTTCCTTCTGAAATTATTTGCTAAAAAAATTATGGGCCAAGATTGGGCTTTAAAAAAAATGATTTGGATCCAAAAATTAAACATTTTGGGCTTAAGAATTTTGGGCTTTGAATGAATAATTACATAAATTTTTCTTTTGTTACAAACTCATATATATATATATATAATTAAATTTATTTTGGGTGTTATACTATGTGCCCCAGAGGTATATAAGTTTTTATCTATATATATATATATATATAGATTAGTGTTTCATCCATTTGTTTCAAAAACTATAATGCAAACAAAAATGTTATAAAGATTCTATTGCTTCAATAAAGTTAATTATTAAAGGATAAATAATATATTTACCCAGGGTTAATAAAATTTTAAATTAATAAATCATATTATATATACTTAAATTATAAAATAACTTATTGTTCAGAACAAAATAAGAATTTGAGAAAGATATATATTTTACAAATTAAGGCAAATGTGGTTAACATAAATTTAAAAATAGATAAATTGAAAATTTTCATTATACGCAAGATTTTTATTATGGAATTTTCTTCTAATACTCCTCCTGATCACAGATCAAACTTTTAAACCCTTATAAATTACAATATTTGAAATAAATAAAAACTAAATATTAATGAGCACGGCCCAAAATAGAAATATTAAACCAAATGTCCTAACATTAAGTATTTACACAAAAAGCCCAAGACAGTATAGACTGATTCTAAACACAACCATTAATTTTTTTAACACAATCATATTAAAATAAAATTCGTTTTTTGTCCTTAATTTTTTTTTTTTATATTCAACCAAACAATACATCATTTTCATTAATTTACCTTTTACACAATCATATGTATTGTACTATCAATTTAAAAACATCTGTTTCAATAATAACGGATTGAAGAATATTTCTACAAAATACCAAGTTCTAAGAAGAAATTTAATCAAGTTTATTCTGGAGATATGCGTTGAACTCAATGCATTAGGATAAACGATAATGAAAGAAAATGTTTACGATCCTTTTAAGTAGTTTATGTTATAATTTTAGTCCAATGAAGCCAAAAATCGTCATTATTTCGTCCATTTTTCACCGAAAAACCACTCTAGCCGGCCCCCAAATTTTTAAAAACGTCTATGTGGCACGCCAGATCCCACGTGGACAATCCTCGACCAATTAGAATTATCCAGTCAACCATATATATATATATATATAAATTAATCAAAAATAAAAAACAATTAAAAAAACTTTAAAAAAAAAAACCCTAACTTCTTCTTCCCCACTCGCCACCACCGGCCGCCGGAATTCCCCCACCGCTGGCTGCCGGAATTGGTCGCCGGAAAGTTGTCATATTTGCCAAAATCACCTTCAAATCGTCCCACTTTCATTTTAACATGTTTTCTATCTTATCCCACCAAGAAATCCTTCAAAATGATACATAAAGTGGTCGAAAACAGCCCAAAACAGCCGCCTACTTCGCCGAAAAACACCATAGCCACCACTTCAAGCTCAAAAAATTGATTTCTTCCAATTTCCCACCAAAATGGTCAAATGATATACCAAAATAATCTTCTCCTAAAACCCAAACATAATCTCATATCAATTTCATGTTTCTTGTTCAAATCGAAGCTCAATTTACCGAAATCGTTTGAAAATGAACTTCACAAACCCATTTCATTGTTCTCCAAATTCACACATGCATTTATGAAAATGAACAAGGGGTTTTGATCCTCACATATTGAGGAGTGTTACATTCAATAATTAAAAGAAGTGATAAATGAATTATGGGTTAATTTTTCATTCAAACTCGGTCGAAATCGTTCGAAGTGTTTCATTCAAACCGGCGTGCGTGTGCGTGGTTGTGTTGGTCTGTCGCCGGCAAGGTGGTGGCAGGCGAATAGGGGGCTGGCGGGGGGTGGGGCGGGGGGCGCTTGAGGAGTGTTTATGAAATTGAATAAGGGGTTTTGATCCCCACATATTAAGGAGTGTTTCATTCAATAATTAAAAGAAGTGATAAATGAATTATGAGTTCATTTTTCATTCAAACTCATTCGAAATCGTTCGAAGTGTTTCATTCAAACCGGTGTGCGTGTGTGTGGTTGTGTTGGTCCGTCGCCGGCAAGGTGGTGGCAGGCGAAGAGAGGGGGGGCTTCAAACCGGTGTGCGTGTGTGTGGTTGTGTTGGTCCGTCGCCGGCAGGGTGGTGGTAGGTGAAGAGGGGGGGGGGGGCTTGGGGAAGAAGGTGTGATTTTTTTTTCTTTTTTTAATTTTTTAATTATTATTATTTTGATTAAAGTTTTTCATGAATTATTAATGTTAAATCCAATGTGAATATTAAGTTAACATTTACACACGTCACATGTCATAAAATGTGCCACATAAGCACAAGTGGGGAGACAGTAGTTTTCCGGCGAAAAATGGATGAAATAGTGATGATTTTTGGCTTAATTGGACTAAAATTGAAAACCGATTCTATGGTAGACTAAAATTGGACAATAGCTTTCTAAGTGGACTAAAATTGAATTTTCCCCATATTTATTTGATGTGGATCTTTAGAAAGAAAATAAATAAAAAATAAAGGCCACATGTGAAATAAAATGCCACATAAGCGAAAGTCATTGAAAATCTCAGAATTGGGGGCGAGTGTGTGGCACTCGCCGGAAAATCGCTTTTCCAGTGGTGAAAGGACTGAAATTGGATAGAATTTGACTTAAGTGAACTAATTTTGATTTTTGGATTTTAACGGAACCAAAATCGAACAGTGGCATTTCAACGGGACCGAAAAAGAGTTTCCCTTTTTTTTTTTCCCTTAAACTTCTTGTATTTATACATTACAATTTAATCAAACATTGGAATGTAGGGAAAATGACTATCATGCTTGTAGGAGGATATAATATGTTTTTTGAAAAAAAAAATCTAAATTCAAAATAAATTCAAATAAAATGTTGGAAATTAATATTTACATATGAATAATATTATTAAGATACACAGATCAGATCGTCTATTTTAAATTGATATTTTATCTTATATTTCATTGTTTTCAAATTATAATATGTGTTAATTGATGATATTATCTTTTACACTTGACGTATAGTGCAAGGGCGGATTCAGAATAGGTACATGTGGTACAACTATACACTAAATATCTTGAAAAAGAATATATTATATATATAAAAATATGAGCAAATCTAAGCCATCCAATATAATTGGTGTTGAATGTGCTTTGATTCCCTGATGGCCAGGCCAGGTTCCACCCTCCTGTGCTGCACATATTCCTCTGATCCTTTTTTATACTTAATATTACTTATTAATTATAGTTGTTTAGTTGTTTCTTGATAATTTTTTTATACTTAATATTACTTATAGTTGTTTCTTGATAATTTTAGTAGGAATTCATTTCATAAATTTTCTGTATATTTCTTTTAATTGTCTTCATAAAATATTAGTAGCCAACTCTTTATTTTTTAATATTTTTAAAAATATTTCTTTTAATTGTTTCTTGATCAATTTTTAGTACGTAGTACACATACACTTAATTAGTTTCTTTAACATTTCACTTAGTTATCTTGATAAAATATTAGCAGTCAATTATTTATCTTTAGGTTGATATCATGAATTACGAAACGTTGATTCATTTCACTTATAACTTTTAATAATGAATTGTTTTATTTTCATATCTTTAAAAAGAAAATGAACGCATTAAATAATTCTTTTAAAGTGGCTAAATATTAGTTTTTTTTATAATAAAAACTTCAAAGAGAAGTAAAAAAAACTAAGATAATTACACTTGTTTTATTTTTGTTGTAAGCTTTTAATTATATATGTTTAAAACTATTAAATAATATTCATTTTATATATACTTCTAATGACTTTTCGTACCCCAATTTTCTAGGGCAGACAGAAACGTATATAGAATGGAAGATCCTGATTGAACACAAAATATCATTGGCTTCAATGTTTTTCATATCGTAGTGCAATGGTAAGGACAGTCCGCAGAAATCACGTGTGTATGGGCTTCAATGTTTTTCATATCGTAGTGCAATGGCAAGGGTTGTTGGTAGAAATTAGGTGTGTGTGGGCTACAATGTTTTTCATATCGCAGTGCAATGACAAGTGCAGTCGGCAGAATAGGTGTGTGTGGGCTTCAACAGAAATTAAGTGTATGTGGGCTACAATGTTTTTCATATCGCAGTGCAATGGCAAGGGCATGGCTTCAATGTTTTTCATATCGCAGTCGGCAGAATAGGTGTGTGTGGGCTTCAACAGAAATTAAGTGTGTGTGGGTTCAATGTTTTTCATATCGCAGTGCAATGGCAAGTGCAGTCGGCAGAAATCAGGTGTGTGTGAGCGCACACCAGATTAGTCGGCATAAATCAGGTGAAATTAGGTGTGTGTGGGCGCACACCAGATCAGTCGGCAGAAATCAGGTGTGTGTGGACGCACACCAGATCAGGTATAGGTGCACGTGGGGGCACGTGGGCATGTGTGGAGGGGGTCGGACCCAACCGGTTAGATCCGTGTCCCAGGAATACATAAATTTTTACCTTAATATATTAGTTAAGAAATACAATAATTTAATACATAAAACAAGGACAGAACTAACTAAATTGCTACATGATTTCAAAGAAAGAAAACAAGTTTTGTACCCACAATAGAGATAAAATTACTAAACTATCCTTGAAGCTAAGAAATTTGAATTGAAGAAATTTTGTGAATTTAGATTACGATGATAGATAAATCACGATAATAAAATATCATCGTGATTTAAGTGCACCATCATGATCTGTTTAACTTAGATCACGATGGTAAATAAATAAAATATTATCGTGATCTATTTACTATTGTGATCTGTTTATAGATCACGATGGTAAATTATCATCATGATTTGTTCAACTATTATCCTAATATAAATGCACCATCATGATCTGTTCATCTTAGATCACGATGGTGAATAAATCACGATTGTAAAAACCACTGTGATCTAAATGTATCATCATAATCTGTTCAACTTAGATCACGATGGTAAATAGATCACGATAATATTTTACCATCATGATCTACGTCCACCATCATGATCTGTTCTTTGTTCAAACTTTCATTTTTTAATGTTTTTTTCTTTATTTTTTTAGTTCAAACTTTCATCTAAAAACACATATCTTAATTCACAACACTTCTACGACATTTTAAAATAATGAATATCTCACCTCTTCTGAGCAACAATCAAGAGATTGATTAATTTTACTTAATTGATTGTATTTAAGAAATGAAATGTATGAAAGACGTCAAAATTGAATTTCTATATATATGAGAGAGGGAATAGATATGGTAAATGTGGTGGGTGAAATCATTAAACGAGATGGGTAAGAGCATTTATGACATTTTATCTCAATTTTGGGTAAAAAAACTTATTTTCTTATGAAGTGGGTAAAATTCATTTTTTATTATACTCATAGGATATAAAAACATATTTCCACTTTCAAAGAATTTAGAAGTTTATATATACTGTACAAATAAGGACCAGAATCATATCATACTGCGGAAAATAAATTGAATAAGCGTGAATAAATTGCAAATAACAGTAAATAACAAAAGTAGATTAGCAAGTAAAAAGAACCCTTTTAAATTATTGAGATATAAAATAACAAAAGCAGGAAAAAAAAAAAAATCTAAAGCAAGAACATATTAATCCAAAATGCAAACCAACAAACAATCATATGTTACTGCAAAAAGAGATTCTCTGTATGCAACCGCTTTCTGCCTCGACTTCTCTCAATTTGTCTAAGGCTATTTCGACTCAGATCATAGAGTAAGTAATAGAACTTATTGTCTAGAATCTCATTTTCATTTGTGGAGCATATCAAGATAATATGGATATGGACATTCAAGCTTCACAACCCTAAAGTTGATCCACGAGCCCTCATCGACTTTTTTCATTAGAGAAAATGGCCATGATTAGCCTATTTCCTAAAAAAGAAGAACAAAATAACCCCCCACTATATATTTCCACCTTTATACCCACTTTTTAAGAAATGAGGCAAAAGTACCCACTTTTCACCAAAGTCAAATGTGGGCTCTGACACCAATCATCAGCAAAAGAAATTTTTTTTTCTCTTTCCTCTGTTACATGGCCACGTGTACTTACTCCCAAAATCACACGAAAAGTGTATATATACTTTTTTTATAGGTTTTCGTGTAGTGTTTAATTGCAGGGTTTTCGTGTAGTGCTAAAAAATGCAGGGTTTTCGTGTAGTGTTAAAAAATGCAGGGTTTTCGTGTAGTGCTCAGAAATGTAGGACTTTTTGTGTAGTGCCCAAAATCAGGACTTTTCGTGTAGTGCCCAAAATCAGGAGTTTTCGTGTAGTGCCCAAAATCAGGAGTTTTCGTGTAGTGCCCAAAATCAGGACTTTTCGTGTAGTGCCCAAAATCAGGAGTTTTCGTGTACTGCTCAAAATCAAGGTTTTCGTGTAGTTGGTCAAAATCAATCAAAAGTGAGTCAAAAGTTGCGGCTTTTTTTGTCAGATTGTCATACTGTGTATTTTTTTATTGAGTTGACAAATTCAAAAGTGGGTATAGTTGGGATAAAATTTAAAATTTGGGTTATTTTTGGGATAAAATTATATGGGGGGTCTTCTATGTCCTAATTTATAGCAAATAGGCTCTAAATGGATACTGTCCCTTTTCATTATCCTCATCTCATCGAGAAGTATTCCTCTGAATTCAAGCAAACAAAGATGGCCTCCCAAAGAAGCTGGGGAAAAATTCGCTACTGTCCATTTTTCGTTCATTTATTTTTAAGATTTCACATTTAGTCCAATTACAATCAAAATCGACCAATTTTAGTCATTTGGCCATCGGAGATCGATTTGCCGGCTAAGTTCAGCTGACGTGATTTATCGGAGCACACGTGGCAGCTGACGTGGCTTATCGGAGCCATGTGGCAGTTGATGTGGCTTATCAGAAATTCAAAATTGGGGGTGATTGAGATGCAATGACCCTCAATTGACCAAAATTGGTCCATTTTGGTTTTAATTGGACTAAATATGAAACCCTAAAAATAAATGGACGTAAAATGGATAGTAGCGTTTTTATGTAGACGTAAAATGAATTCTCATCTTCGTCTTTACAACTTAACTTCTTCGAGAACTTGTCAGAGCTCGATTCGAAACAAATTATTTCAAACTCATTCACCCCTCCTTAACTTGTGCTCACATCCAATAACAAGATTCTTCTAAACTCAGCCCACGCAAATAGCAACCTATTTTTTTTGGAAAGACACCCAATGAGAAATCTTTCAACTCACTCCATTGGTTCTCTCTGCATGAAAAACACTGCATAATGATTGTTATCAGCAAATACCACCTTGTAACCCTTCTTCAATGGATCTTTACAAATCCCATAAAATAGGGTTTTGGTTCTAGGATGATCATCTATTTGATAGGGGCATTTGAACCTTCTGTACTTGGTGGTCGATGGATTCCACAGAAGATACATGTTTTTGTCGTCGTCGTCGTCACAGAGGCTCGGTTTCAGATATAATCCATCACAATAGCAGAGAATATAACCATGTGGAGCAAAGTTGTGGACATGAATGTTGGATTACATCAATGAATCGAAACTTGTCGTCTTCCAATTTTGCAACATGGATTCCATGGTACTCAAATGCATCATTCCATGCAACCAGGTTTCTGCAAGATGAATTCTTGCAGCGATGTAAATGGATTTCTGCAAATATTGGATCCGATATTATGTCATTCCATTGCTTCGAAACTGATTTGTATCTCATATCTCACTGGCAATCGAGAGAGGATTTTTTCTATGATTTGAGGTGGCAAATTACATGATTTTCTGTTCTTCATCCTTGCTTCCTAGTTTTGTTCTTGCAGATTGTGTGTTTATTGGGTGTATATATAGATGCAAATTAAGTAATTGCCAACATCATAGACGAAATTTGTTGCGAAAAGTTTGCCTAACCATTTGCAATATTCTTTTCCAAACTCCAAAATCAAAGGAGTCTTATTGCGAAAAGTTTGCCAGTACAGTCTAAGCATTAATACCTCAAAGTACATATATAATACCTCAAAGATAAATATGTAATACTCAAAGGTGCATAAGTAATACCAAATATGCCTCAAGGTAAATATGTAATCTCAAAGGTGCATATGTAATATTAAGTTTAATACTTTAAAGGTAAATGTGTAATACCTTAAGAGTATACACGTAAACCCGGTTGAACCATGGCCTTGATCTTAATTCTCCATAAGCTAAAATCGATTTTCCCGTTAAATTTCTCGATTTTGAATCTTGCCGAACTCATCTTGAAGAAGTTTGATCATTGCTTCCCATAGACGACGCCATGTTTGTCAAGACATTCCCACCAAGCTTCACTTTGCAACACTCCAAAACACCAATAAACACAACCTTTGATAACGGATTAAGAGAACAAACAAACTATAAGGAAAAACACTCTAGAATTTACGTGGTTCAACTTCACAAATGTCTATGTCCACGGGAAACAGGGGAGGGGAGTGCTTTTATTGAGAATCAAACAAGAAAATTGTTTACAACTTCAAACTCGAACTTGCAGAAAATATGACTAACTTGTAAACTTTCAGACTCTTTAGCTTTAATTTCTCTTTTTCACCCTAAACTGAGCACGATTAACTGCTATTTATAGACCTGCATGAGAGCTAACAGCACCAACAACAAGAATCATGCAAAATGGCCTACAAACAAGTGAGATATCATAACTGAAAGATGCCACTCGAAACTGATTTCATCACATGCATTACAATTTATAGCCGTTGATCTAATCATAAGACTCAGATTAAATCCGTCCTAACTAACCTAACTGCACTGAAATCACAATGGTTGAAACGCGTTCTTCTTATACTTGTGCTTGTGTTTTCTTTCAACTATCAATTTTATTCATGGATGACCTATTACTTGGAAAAAACATGGATAAGCTACTATGTAAGTTTGAAAGATCTTAAGCTTGGAGTTGAGTTGATATTCAGCTAGAGTTTTGAAGTGAAGGAAAGAACCTGGATTTGATTAAGTAAATCCAAGAAAACTTGGAGTATTGATCCATGAAACTGACACAATAAGAATAGTCATTTTATTCATATTCTTAAACATTTTGTGTATTTTATTACAACCTATGCACACTCATATTTCTTGATCCAAATAGAGAATTCACAACAAGGGTTGATATGGAATGGCAACAACAACAAGTTTATCCTTTCTTGAAGATATGAGTCCGAAGCATTCGTTCATATTCAAATCTTCCGGCTTAACACCATCGGGGAGTTTCCAGTCGAAGTCGTGGAGAAGTCGAGCTAAAGGGAGCTCGATACTAGCCAAACCGGATGTCATGCCCGGACACATTCTTTTCCCACTTCCGAAAGGCAGATATTGAAAATCACCACCTGTAAAATCTATGGACGAATTCTCAAACCGTTCGGGTTCAAAGCATTCAGGATTGGTCCAATATTTGGGATCCCTCTGTATTGCCCAAACGTTCACTAATACCTTGACTTTAGCCGGTACGATATATCCATTAATTTCACATTCCTCCGTTGAAGCTCTTGGGAGCATCGGAGCTGCAGGATGCAGTCTTAAAGCTTCCAAAATTACTAACTTCAAATACTTCAACTTTCGAACATTTTCCTCTGTAATATTAATGTTGCTTTCCTTGAAGACTTGCCTCACTTCAGCTTGTGCCTTGGCCATTATAAGTGGGTTCCTCATCAGTTCTGCCATTATCCAATCAATCATTGTCGATGATGATTCAGTTCCTGCTGTGTATACGTCCTGCATCACCAATTATCAAGTAATATTAAGATCATTTGGAAAATGTTTTGTATCTTTACATCATTCCCACACTACTTTTGCCCAATCAGAACCCTCTATTTCAAACTGTGTTTCATCTGGTGTTTCAATATAGTCCTCACGTGTAAAAGATAACATCACCAATGTACACTTATCATCTGGTGAAAACAATGGAACACACGATGAAACACAACTTGAAATAGAGGATCTAATTCCAACTCTGCCAACTCCGACACTGGGACTCCACCTTTCTGATCCAATCACAAGAATTTCGTGTTGGAATAATCATCTCCATTAAAGTGAATAAATCAACTAAAAGATTAGTGTTTGGTTCATATATGGTAAGGAATCAATGTAAAGATAAGGGTAAATTTCAATAATGGCCCTGTAGGATACAGCCCGGGCCGATTTTAACCCCACAAGATCAATATGGCCCAGAATAAACCGAAAATCACTCTCTCCGTTAGTTTAAATTGACGAAAAACGTTAATTGAATCTCACTATTGCATCGCACGTGATGTTTCACAGCACGTGATGGTCGTTAGTTTTAGTAGAACAATCAATATGGCCGTTAGTTTGCATCGCACGTGATATTTCACCGTTAATTTAGATGGAAAATAACATAGTGGGCCAACATTTCTAATTTGTGGGCCAATATTGGCCCGGACCCAATCCTATAGGGCCAAAAATGAATTTTACCCTAAAGATAATTAGTACTGATAAGTTCCACATGTTTGCAATCTTTGAGGAATGAATTAACCATGAATCAAGAATTCCAAAACACCCACAATCAATAAGCTACCTAATTTTTGTGATGGGCAAGATTACAGAACCAAAATTAATGAACAAATAATTATGAACAAGACTTTGGGTGTGAAGACATGAGTTGACTTAATTATAGGGAAATTGTAAATTTAGATTAGTAACTTTGACTCATTCATTATTTATTTAAGGACATTATCCTTTCAGACATTGACAAATTTCGGGCTAACTGGGTTAGATATCTGACTTTCTCGTGCCAATTAACCCGAAATTTTTCGATTATTTGTCTATTTTCTAAATATACAATCTCAATTTTAATGCTCGAAAAGATAATGTCCCTACGTGATAAGTACATAAAGTTACTATCTTTACAATTTTTCCTTTCATTATTGAAGATGAGTTAAAGCAGCTAGAAGACTTACAAATAGAACCCCTTTGATGTTGTCATTGCCGATAGGAATTTGCAGTTCTCCACTTTCTTTCATCCTCAGCAAAACATCAACCAAATCTTCATTGCCAAACTCTCCATTACATAGCACAGATTCTCCACTTTTGGGCACATAATTTTGCCTGTGCTGATCGATAATATCATCAAGAATCATATCAAGCTTAACCCGAGTCATCATCAATCTACGCTTAGTCGGCCAGCTCAGGGCATCGACTATCCTGGAAGACGGAAAAAGGTCCGCTACCAGAAACCCCATCGACTTTTCTTGCACCTGCTTCATCACCGTGATCAGAGAGCTACTGTCCTTCAACACCTTGCCAAACGCAGCTCGACACGTGATTGAGCTCGACATCGAGGAGATCATGTCAGTTAGAGTAATGGGCTTCCCAGATGAAAGGTGGATGGATTCGATGAGACGAGAAAGCTCATCTTCTCTGATGGACCCGAAGCAACGAACCATCTTCGAATTCAGCATTTCCACGTTCACTATCTTGCGCATTTGCCTCCAGTAGTCGCCATAAGGGGCGAAGGAGATGCTAGTGTAATTGTACCACATGATCTTTATCGCAATCGATTCAGGCCTGCCGGCAAATTTGGTGTCGTTGTCTTTCAATATCTGTTTCGCGATTTCTGGCGAAGAAATGACGATCGTCGGGACTTCGCCTAGCTTGAGGAGCATAATCGGGCCGTACTGTTCGGATAAATCTCTGAAAGAACGGAAAGGAACTGATGAAAGGTGAAGTATGTTTCCGATGATCGGGAGAGCAGATGGGCTTGGAGGAGACGGTCTCACGGATACTGGTTTCGATATTTTCTTGATCAAGAAAGAGAAGAAGAAGAAGATTGTAGGGATGAGAAAGAGAGCAAAAGTAGGTGTTAGGTTCCATTGACTATGCTGGGAATCCATCTTTAGTTTGCAAGAAAATTAAAGTGATGAAAATTAAGCAATTGGTACCACAAGTGATGTTCATATGTGGTCCTTACAAGCTATGCTCTTTTTTTATTTTATCTTTGATCACACGTTATCGCTAACGTGAGAAAATATTGGTAGATTATTCATAATTACGATCTTATCTCCTAATTTTCGAGTTTTTAAAATACATTTTTTTATTAATATTTGTTGTTGAAAATATTCATTTATTGGACAAACTGACATGCCAATTATATACTACCTCCGTCCCGGTCCAAGTTACCTACTTGGACCGGGCACAGAACCTAAGAAAATACAGTTGACTAGGTTATTTTTTGATTAAAAAATGTTTTTTATACTTTTTGTTGTTGTTTTTTGACTTTTTGTTGTTGTTTTTTTTGACTTTTTGGTTACTTTTTGAGTACTTTTTGATTAAAAAATGTTATTTTTTTGCCATTTTGGGATTGACAAGTTCGATTGGGACGGACGAAAATGACAAGTAGGCAAGTTGGAGCGGGACGGAGGGAGTATAACATAATGGGAATTGATTTATTTTTTATTTCTCCCTTCTTAATTCATGTCACTCGAAAAGAGAGACAGTAAATTCACAAAAAACAATGAATTGCTAATTATTATTATTATGAGAATTATCTTTGATAGTTTTAAAGTAATAAATAAAATTAAAAATATTATTCAAGATAAAGTCTTCAAATTTTATTTAAAAATCATAAAATAATTTTTTTGATTATCTAAATACACAAACATATCTAGAGAGGAAAATCTTAAAGTACCGTAACAATAATATTAATTATTAAATTATGAAAATTATTTTTTCAAATTTTACATTTAACAAAATAATTTATACTAATTATTTAGTAAATATATTAAATTAGAAATATATTTTTTAAATATCATAAAATTATTTTAAATTACTTTAACTTATGTGTGATGATGATAGAAAATTATGTTTACAATTAAATGACATTAATTTTTTTAATAACAAAGAAATGATTTATCATAGTTATCAATTTCTTTAGGATATTTTAAAATATTTATAAACCAAAAAAAAAAAATCTACCAAACGGATTTTTCAATATTTGACTATTATCTTTAAATATCTAAAAAATAAATAAATAAATCGATTAAATTCTTAAAAGTAAATAAATATTAATAAAATATATAAAATTCTTAGAAACAAAGGTTTATTATAATTTATGTCTTTGTAAAAATGGGAAAATTTCAATTTTAGTCCATTTAAAAAGTTATTGTCCAATTTTCGTCCATTATGGAAGCAGTTTTCAATTTTAGTCCAATTAAGCCAAAAATCGTCACTATTTGGTCCTTATTTTGTTTAATTGGACTAAAATTGAAAACTAAAAATTGAGAACCGCTTTCATGGTGGACGAAATAGTGACAAAAATGGACCAAATAGTGACAATTTTGGCTTAATTGGACTAAAATTGAAAACAACTTCCATGGTGGACGAAAATTAGACAGTGACTTTTTAAATGGACTAAAATTGAATTTAACCCTTGTAAAAATATCTCTATTTACTGTATTTACTTAAATAATATTTTAAAACGAAAAAGGTTTATTATATAGTTTTTCAGAGTTTCTATTAATATTATCACCATCATAATCTTGTTTTACATTTTTTTAGCAATTTTCAAATAGTTTCTGATTTTATAAATAATGAATTCTTATTTTTATTATATTTTCGAAACTATCCTATATGGTTATGAGACCGTCTCATGGATCATGTTACGTGAGACAGGTTAACCCACTACCACATTTCACAATTTACATATTAATGAGTGGAAATTAGTTTGATTCATGGGTAAAAAAGATCTGTCTCACAAAAACACTCGGTGAGACCGTCTCATACAAGTTTTTGTATTTAAAACTAAAAGTCAACTCATAAATCGATTTCAAACGTATATTTTATCTGTCACCTCAGAATGTTGTTGGAAAATTCTGAAATTTTTGCCCATTTTGGGGCTAATTTATGGCGGGTCCCGTTTGGTAAAAATGATATCCGTTTGAAGAGACGTGTTCTCCTCCGTGAGAGCTTCGATTCGGTATATAGCTCACCCAAAATGGATTAAGGGTGAATGAGAAATTGGGAGCCGAAGTAGTGGTTTTGGATCATGGTTAAAGCTTGGAAAATGTGGGAAAAACTTTTTGTCCCACATAGGAACTTTAGCAAGTTTTGTACTTGTATATAATGATTTCCACCTTATGAGGTGTGTAAGATGTAAACCAAGAGGCTCTCTCTCTCGCGCGCGCGGGGGGTGCAAATCATTTCCAAGCAAGCTCGAACCAAAGGACTCGTGTGCATGCACGAATGGCGGGCCTGGCCCGGTTCTTTTTGCCACCGACCTGGTCCATGCCTTTTCAGCTTCCGGCGGCTTTTGGCCTTTCGGATTTCGGCAGTTTCGGTTTTTAGCCTTAATGGCGTCTCTTCAGCTCCGGTTTTGGAGCCTATATATAGTGGTCGTCCCACAACTCGAGATCACACCCTTCGATCCTTCTTTTCCTCTCCTTTCCATTCGGTTTTTCCTCGTTCTTCCGGTACAAGTCGGGCACTGTTTTCAGTTCGCCGTGAGCAGCATTCTTGTGCAAGTCTGCGTGCTCGTAATCGTTGTACCCTGGGAAACAGACGTCATTGTGGTCTTGTGCACCTCGGTGAGACGACGAATCTGTTTTAATGGAACTGTACTCGCACAGGCCTCGATTCTCATACGTTTTCTGGCCATTTTTCGCA
This sequence comes from Scutellaria baicalensis, assembly GCA_005771605.1. Lineage (NCBI taxonomy): Eukaryota > Viridiplantae > Streptophyta > Magnoliopsida > Lamiales > Lamiaceae > Scutellaria > Scutellaria baicalensis. The sequence continues at coordinate 1,918,494 of CM016723.1, read as the reverse complement.
CATTTTCTTCCTACAAATGTGACCCACGATTTAATTTTTAATCGGTGAATGAATATTTTTCCAACAAATTATCATATATACATAGTATTTTTAAAAAGGGCAATTTTAAAACACCCCAAGCAATACTAAACATATCCCATCTATACACACACTCCTTTTTTTATTATTTTAATTTTCATGTGTATAGATAGAGTGGGTTTAGTATTGTTTAGGGTGTGTATTGAATTGCCCTTTTAAAAACTCAATAAATTATAAGGAGTTATACATTTTGCACAAAACGAAAAATTTCTTATTATCCATGAATTGAACTCATATCTATAATTTTTCATATGAATTGTTAAGTGTGGTTTATGGGTTGATCAGTCTCACGAAAAAGATTCGTGAGACGGTCTCACACAAGACCTACTATTTTGAGATGCGAGCTAGTTTTCTAATTTAATTAATAACTAGTATAAGGCCCGTATAATACACGGGTTCAAATAATTTAATTTAATAAATTATATAGAAAAAAATTATGATTTTGTATCCATCTAAGTTAATATAAAATATAATATAATTTAAATTAATATATTATTTAATTGTTGAAAGAAATATTTCATAATGTGTGTAGATAAATTATATTGTATACATATTAAAATATTAAATAATTTTTAAATATATTATTTCACAATTACATATTTATAGTGAAGAAAGAATCTTACATGTATTAAAGGATAGATTGTCACATTTAAAAAAAATGTTCATTATGACATAAGTTATATATATATATATATAGTTTGTATTGAAAAAATTATCAATAATTTAATTCAATATTTTAAAAAATTTAATTCTATATATATATATAAATATTTATATATATATATCTAAAAAAATATCTATATTTATAAGATAATTTATTTATATAGAAAAAAAAGGTTCATGTTAGAAATAATTGTTCGAGCTTCGTATTAGTGTCATGTGACACTTTGGTCCTTCTTTTATAAATAGATGTGTGTGAATAACATATTCAAATTATTAAATAATTTTTAAATGTATGATTTCAATATTATATATTTCTAATGAAGAAAAAATAGTACATGTATGTTGGAACCACCGGATCACCGACTCTATGTAATTATCTAATTCGGGATCGAAAGTATAATTAACATGCAGCGGAAAAGAATTATACCTTTACACCGTAAAAGGTGAAGCCAAAATAGTTCTTAGGTCAGAACTACCGAACGATCAACGAACCTTGAACCTCACGATCTTCTGCCGTATTCCTATCCCTCACTTCTGGACGTCGTGTGGGCGACGATCTTCGAGAAGGCTCAGAAATCTCGCCTCCTTAGTTCTCTCAAATGAATCTGTTTTTCTTTGCGTGAGATTGAGAGAATACGTAATCTAGGAGGCGCTGAAATTAGAGTTACTTATAGGCTACAACAGGGACCCTGAGGAAGAATTAGGATGGGCCTCCTGATGGGCTTAGGCATCCCATGTTCAGCCCAAACACCTCGCTTAAGTCCATCAATTATAACTCGGTCCACTAAAGAGTTATAATTGAACTACCGTCCTAATCCCATATTACAATATGGGCTCCTTTATTATGTGTACATTTATTTCCCCGCGTTTAAGATATCGAATGTCCATAAATTAAATAAGTTACTCACAACTTAAGTAATTTACATCTAATTCCAAGAGCAGTACCACTCATCTTTATTATCATGTTGGATTAAATCCACCTGCAGGGTTTACATGATAATCCTTATGCGCTCCTCAAGGGGACATCATCATCCTAAATAATTAGGACACGGATTCCTTCTATAATCAACAATACACCATATAAACAGTGTTATCTCCCAATTCACCGAGCCTATTGATTTATTAATAAATCTCACTCATTGGCAAATTAAAGAAACAAACACTAAGTACACCTGCCCATTATTATATAGGGATTAAGAAGACGTACATCCATAATAACAGAGGTCTTGTTCTTTTATATACAGTCAGTACAAATCAAACAACCTCATATGGTCCTGCTCAATACATACAAAATGTACTAGTGTAACTTTATAGTCAAGATAGACTAATATCAAATTACACTACAACCGTTCCAATGACTTGTCCAAATCCATCTTGGTTGTGAGCTATTATTTATAATCTGTAAGGAACCGATCGATAGCATGATCTTCTGTGTGACACCACACACCATGTTATCTACAGTATAGACTAATCTGGGCAACATCAATAATATATATAACAAATATAAAATGCAAAAATTTGATCATAATGAATCTCATATCATAAAGATGTTCACACAAAAGCTAGACTTATAGTATACATCCTAACAATGTATACATTGATAGATTGTCACATTTGAAAAAATTGGTTCATTATAGCATAAATTTTATTTAATTTGTATTGAAAAAATTATCAATAATCTTTTTCGATATTTTAATTTTTTTAATTATATATATAAATATATACACATATATTAATCTTTATATATATTTAAAAGATATCTATATTTATAAGATACTTTATTTAAATAGAAAAAACATTTAATGTGAGAATTAATTGTTCGAGCTTTGTATGAGTATCATGTGACAATTTTTTGTCCTTCTTTTATATATATAGATGTGTGTAAATAAATTATATATATATTGTCTACATATTAACAGTATTAAATAATACTTAAATATTACTTTTTTCTAGTGAAGAAAAAAATCTTACATGTATAAAATGATAGATTGTCGCATTTTAAAATTTTGGTGAATTTATTATAGCAAAAAAAAATTTATAGAAAAAAAAAATTTATAGAAAAAAAAAAGGTTTTTTTTTATAGTTTGTACTGAAAAAATTATCAATAATCTTTTTCAATATTTTAAAATTTTTAATTATATATATATATTAATCTTTATATAAATCCAAAAGATATCTACATTTATAAAATAATTTTGTTTAAATAGGAAAAAAAACATTTGATGTGAGAATTAATTGTCCAAGCTTTGTATGAGTGTCATGTGGCACTTTTGGTCCTTTTTTTTATATATAATATATGCAATATAATGTAGTTTTAGTTAATATATTATTTACTATTTAAATATTATATAGTTCTATGTATAAAGATTTTATATATAATGTAGTTTTATAATTACTCTTGGTTTAGGTAGTTTTATATATAAAGATTTTATACATATATAAAATGATAAATTGTCACATTTAGAAAATTGATTAATTTATTATATTATGAATTATTTTTTATAGTTTGAGAAAATTATCAATAACCTTTTTTGGTATTTTAATTTTTTACTTATATATGTAGTAATTATATGTTCATATATATGTAAAAGAAAATTATATTTATAAGACAATTTATTTAAATACAAAAAGGAAAAATAAACATTTAATGTTAGAATTAATTGTCAAGCTCTATAAGAGTGTCATGTGGCACTTGTGGTTATTGTTTTATATATATAAAGATTTAGACGACCTTAAATGCAAGAAACGATGATTAGTTAAACAAACAACAGAAATCGGGTTCCATACCTATTACAATGACTTATATATAATATATAGCTATCGTTATATTAATTGTCGAATTAAATATCCCTAATGTGTTAAAAAAAACTATTCTCATTTATTTATTGATAGGAGTTTGCTTAACAACGTCAGTGCCATGCATTATAGGTATATAATATCTCTCTTATAGATAGATTAAAGCTCTCATTACTTCTCCTTAACCAAATGCATATCCATAAATTTATATGTGAATTATGAAGTGTGGATCATGGTTGATCTGTTTCACATGAAATGATTTGTAAGACAGTCTCACACGAGACTTACTCTCATGTTATTAGGTGATATTAAAATATATCTTGTGTATCTAGGGTCTTGGTCAACAGGATCTGCATCATAAGATGGATATCACTTAAGTTAGAAGTTGGTGATCTTTATTTTATTAGTTTAAAGCTTGATACCTAGTACATAATGTAAATGAGATCTCATATTTATTTGATGATAAACAACCAAACTCACTAGGTTAATTAGTATTAGGAATTCTTACGTGGACTGTAATTGATTTCTGTTTAGATTGCAAAGTTTGAGTTAATAAGAACATAATTGATATTTGGACAAATTTTGTTGAAACAACATATACAAAAATAACGAAAAGACATATAGATAAATATTATAATATTATATGAATTAAATAACGGTGATTCTTAAAAATCATTATATGATTGAAGGGATTTTTTTTAAAATCATTATACACAACGCTTTTCAGGATTACAATAATAAATATCTTAAAATTCCTTGGCAAAAAATTTGTGCACCTCAGGGGCATGAATCTTAGATCCGTGCCCCCTGGGCAGCCTCCACGTGTGCCCACGCGCCGCCACGCGTGTCAATAGCAAATTTGGTATGCGCCCACACACTTGATTCCGTAGTTAATGATTCAGTGATGGGTATTTCATGTATACCCTATAAGTATTACGCGTATATCTATAGGTATTACATTTATATTTCTTGAGATTTAATGATAAATATCATGTGTTTACTCTATAGGTATAACATGTATACTCTATATGTATTACAAACTTACTTAATTAAGGTATTGATTTTTTGTTCTATAGGTATTACATGTATATTGATCTTAAGGCATTACATGTATACTTTTAAGGTATCATGTGTTCATTCAATAAAGGTATGAATTATTTGTTCGAACTTTTGTGTAGGTATCACATGTTAACTCTATAGGTATTACATGTATACACTATAATTATTACAAACTTACTTTTTTGTTCTATAGGTATTACATGTATAGTGAGTTTAATATTTCTTGAAGGTTTTAGGTTCAGCTCGTTTTTCTTCAGAAATGCTAAGTGTAGGAATAGTCGCATTATCACTTATAAAATCGTGTGTTTCTTTTTTTGCTTTTGTTGTTGTTTTGTTAGTTATGCAGGAGTCGATCTAAGCCGTCGATTGGATCCAAGGGCCATGATTAATTCCAGTTAAAAGGTTAAAGAAGAAGTGTGTTCTACTAATAAAAGCGTGTGTGGAAGTGCGATTTCACAGCGGTTAAGGTGGTTGAGAGTCGTTGGGCTGAGAGGTGATCTGGACTGCTCGTTTGATCAACGGTCGAGAGATATTTTAGCTGGAAGATATCTTCTTGAATCGAGCTGATCTTTCAGCCAAGTTTGGAGCTCGTTTCTCAACCGATTCGCTTGATTCTTGTTGCTGCTGTTAGCTAAAGGATAGGTCTATAAATAGGGCTGCGTTTTATTGTGTATTTCAGAGTTTACATAGAGTGTTCACAGATCAAAAGCTAGTTGCACGTTTTAGGGTTTTCTCAGTTTGTGAGTTATGTTTCAGAGTGTTTGTAACACAGATTGATCGTATTATCAATAAGAATTCCCCTCCCTTGTTTCCCGTGGATGTAGGCATTGTTAAGCCGAACCACGTAATTCATTGAGTGCTGATTTCTTGTTTTCTTGCTTCAATTCAACAAGATTGAGCTGTGAGGTGA